>SCDS01000346.1:0-39723 GCA_004149465.1 Drosophila nigromelanica | reverse complement strand
TATATATATATATATATATATATATATATATATATATATATATATATATATATATATTATACACGTTTAAAGTAAAGGTAAGCACGAATGCCACCGACAACAAATTGCTGTTATTAAATGGCACAAATTATTCAATTAAATAGTTTCGTTGCAGCGGCAAAACTGACGTGCGGTAAGCGTTATTAATAATGCTATAATATAGCTGTCGGCCTTCAGATTTAGGTAGGGATAGCAATGAGTGGGGGTTATCTTAAAATATTTCATGTTTAACATGTCAGCCAAAAGTTGTTGGTAATTTGCTGGCGCATTTTATATGAACTTCTGTTGCAGTGCGTGACTGTAGGGCTGCTGTCATTTAGTATAATAATCTGCATATTTCATGTAACAGCGATGCAGAGAGGTTTGTGGTTGCTTGCCGTTGTCGCAGACACATTGGCAGTCACTGCGGTCGCAACCGCAGCTACATTTACCGCCCAAGGTGCGACAGTGTTGCAACTGAGGTGCATACAGAAAGTTGCAAATATCAACTGGGAAAGTTGTTGGCTGTTGCTTGGTAAAGGCGACAACCAAAATGCCCAAGAAGTAATGCACACGAAACTAGCTAAATAAAAGTTGGCATCACGTTCTTGAAAACTTCATTTAACTACGAGCCGCTATCTAAAATCTATTTAACTTTTTAAGAGCCACCACAAAATTCATAAGTAGCGCTACAAATAAATACACAATTTCCATCGTCTTTTAGACAAAAGTTTCCTTATAACCTTTATGGCTTACAGTTGTAGGCATTATAAAATTAAATTAATATTTTAATATGAGTTGCACATTAGATTGATTCTAAAATATTTACTCAGTGTATATTACGAAAAGAAGCTATCAATTTCTGAAATTCATTTAGCTTAAATCCTTTGAACCGATGCTTGATAAATGGCAAAGGCAGGTTCCGTTGTCAAAATCATGACCACTCAGTCGCATCATCAGCCTCATTATTATCGACAGCCAGCCCCAAAAACAATGACCCTTAACACACATGCGTATCTGTGTGTAGTGTGTTTGTTTGGGTTCACAATCAAATTTCGAGGCACGTTCGCATTTCAAATGGGATTTATGGATTCAGATTGTCGTAGTCATTGTTATTCCGTTTCCCAGTCCCTATTTCGAGAACGCCATCGGAAGTGTTGAACAGCAACTGAACAATGATGTATAAAATGCACGAACTTTGAATATTGAATATTGTTTCCATTAAGTGGTTTTACGCCCTGTGTAAACAATGAATTGATTCAATTTAAAATATATTAAATATTTTAGGTCTTGTTGCATTGCAGGCCATTAGCAGAGTTTATTTATAGCAGTATGATTACGTCACAACATTTTTTTAACAGTCTGGAATTTAAAACCGAAGCTGCGTGTTTTGTCAATGAATAATGCACATGAATTGGATGCCAACATATATCATGGACACTTTTGGTGTTTTATTTTTCTTTCGTCGATTTATGACTTCTGTCTTATAGGTCGCCCAGAGAACTGATTATAACATTTACACCTTTTTATTTATATCTTATATTAAAATTTGAAAACCTGGTGTTGTTATTTAATTTGTAACATATTGTGCATAAAATATAAATAAAAAAAATAAATAAATAAAATTATTACACATTTTTTATTAATAAAAAAAATCTTGCATAGGGTATATACCAGTCGTGCATACGCAGCATGTTATAGCCCACTTAGTAGTATAATGGTATATTTCGCATCAGTATCCTATCCGCCTGTTGACCCCTTTGTCTACTCCCATCGCAACATTCAACCGTTCAACAGGGGCACCATAAAAACGGAAATATTTTTGGACAATGTGCAACCGGAAAAAATTTTCTTAATTAAAAAATTTGTCATATGCAAATTTTGCTAAGGGCCAAGTAGACGGAGAGATATTTTGTCAGCCTTAAAGTCGGTAAAACGAAGCAGAGAAACATAATTGCTAGTATTTTTCAAGCCACATCCAAGGTAGCCATAGACATAAAAGGCATTTGGCCAAACGATTTATCCTTTGTCTTCATTTTCGTCAGGACGTTTTGTTATTGTCCGGTTCCCGGCCTAAGCCAAACAGTTTCGTTTGGCTTTTGCTACCAGTGTTTTGCTTGAAATACTTTAAATTACTTTTATACGCACATATAAATTGTGATTGGATTTCCGACCCGATCATAAAAATACCAAATACCAAAGCCGCCCAATGGCCAAAAAGGAATCTGTGTGCCATTTCGTCCTTGTCATTCGATGCGCATCAAAATCAATAAGCGTATGAAAAGTCATAAACATAAAAACGCCAAAGAAAATGTGTTTTTTTTTTTTGCCAGATTTAAACCCAAGACTCTCACATAATGCGCACTTACGGCGTGGTCTGCCGCCTGCTGCAAAAGTACGCATACGCACCGTGGGCGGCACTTAAGCGAGACGCCTCTCATAAAATAACTTCGGACATACATATATAAACGCAGTCATCTAAGCTAGACACCTGCCGGCAACGAAGGGCAGATCGAGTTGGAAATGCGGCCATTTGTAGGTCCACGCACTTGCGTTGATTGCGTGTAAGCCGCATGCCACAGGCCCCATAATGAGCTTAACTTGGACCCACAGAGCAGAGCAGGAATAAGTATGCACACACACACATATAACATATAGCATAAGTGACCAGTCTACATAAAGAACGCTAATTTTCTTTACACAGTCAAACTGCAAAGCTGGCCTAAATAAATCCTTGAGTTTTTTTTTTTTTTGTTTTTGCTTGGTTTTTTACCTGTTCATATTCTGCGATAGTTTTTCTCTTGACATTTTCTAGTTGATGTTGTTCTTCTATGGATTTGTCGGATAGATTTTCGTTCCGAATTTCATTATTTGTCGTTGCGCGCTTTTGTTTTGTGTGACAACTGAAAAGCAATTTGCAAATTTCCGCATGCCGGAAAGCCGCGGCTTATATTTACTCCTAGTTGCCTGTACATTTGTTGGTTACACTCCCATTGCTACATGGTAAGCGAACACATTTGAATATTACTGTATTTTTACGTTAGAAACGAATCGTCGTTTCACTTGTTTTTAAAGTTCTAGTAAAAATAAATTTATGCTGTATTTGACCTTTTTAAAAAAAATCCAAGACTGTTATTGCGAAAATTCTAGCGTTAAAATCGAATAAGTATTATTTAAACCCATTATTTATATTTTTAAGTCAATGTTTCATCCTATCAATCTTTAAAAAATAGTTTTAATATATTAAGACCTGATACACGTCACTTTACTTACACCAACAAATCCAACATCAACGCAGATATCGAAAAGCCGCCGAAACATTTTCACTCGCTTTTCCACGTAGTATTTATTTTTATGCAAACACTCAGCTCATTTCATGCAAACAAAATAATTCTTTGGCAGGCAGTAATGAGTTTCTTGTTGAGCGTATACTTAATGAATAAAGTAATAAAAGGACAATCATGCCAAGGTATGTGTTGACACCACTTGATGTGGCGCACAGAACTCGAGCCTTGGAGGGTTAACATTTATTTGAAGTGTTTTTGTTATTTCTTTTTTTGTGATGCGTGGGCCAACTTTGGTCGTTACATAAAAACTAATTAGAGATATCTATTCACATATTTGAGTGGATCAAACAGAACGTGCAATTCCGGGTAATTTCAGGTAGTATTTTTGTTTATATGTAAATGAGCACGTTGTGTTATAATAAATAAATTTGATAATACCCCCATTAACATATATTATTATTATTTGCCATTACATAAACACATTTATGTATGTATAATTGCATTTTCATAAAAGTTATCTGAAATTTAACTTAAACTTATTCAGCTTACTTTAATAATTGCCTCGCCTTATTTGTGATGTAAAATCCAACGCTAAGTTAAATTGAATCAAATTAAATCGAACAGTTTTAATAAATAAATTTTGCTTTCATTCAATTATCTCAATTTTAAAATTTTAAATTGCCCTTCAGGTGCACTAGTTATATTCACCTATTTCACACTAAAGACCATTTAAAAAGTTGTATACCCTGGGCACATCAAACATGTAAAAACCGAAAATAATTAAATCGATTTAACAATTTTTTGTTATCAATTCAAAGCATCAGTCAATTTCATAATATCACGATGATTATAAGACTCACCAATTTGACATTCTACAGAATCAAGAATATCAGGAGCACAGCGTATAAGACAAATCTCTGACGTTGAAAAGAGTCAAAGGATTTGTGTATAATGAGTTTAATGCTGTTAAGCCAAACGTTGTCTGACTTTTGGTCGGTGCACAGGATATCTCCTAGTCCTGGCACTCAAAGGCAACAATCTTGTTAATTTAATTGTGTGCCAACACAAAACAGAGAACATAATCGAAAAAGTTTTACGTAGTAGTTGTAAAGTGCTAAAAGTGAAAGTAAATGGTTAAACTATTTTGTCACTTGAGCTTTCTAAAGATTATGTATATGATATTCTGTGGCATGTTTTTGTAATAACAGAAGACTTACTAATTTCTTTTGATTCTTCTTTTAAACATATAACAATTAAAATCATATGCTTTAAAATTAAATTTAAGGTTTTTTGATATCAACAAAATAGTTGCAATTCAATCAACGGCTTTTACAGTGTATTTAATCTTAGCAGTTCAGTATTGAGTTAAAAATAACAAGTTTCTTCCAATCCTTACACATGTGCTTTATTTGCTTTTCCTAAGCTTCGCATGCAGAGCTCTTTAATTTCACTTTATTTGCGCTTTTGAGAAAAGGTTTGACATGTCTTCTTATGGAAAGTACATTCTAGCTTCACCACTGTCCTCCTTTGTCCACCCAACACACATACATTATTTAAGTTAAGTTGAAACTTGAGAAAATGAAATTAAAGTGATTTAAAGACAACATATTTACAAATCAGCAGTTGTATTGATATATATTTATCTAATTGGTATTTGCATTAAGGATAAATATTGATTGATAAATTGATAAATATTTATTAATAAAACAATAAACTTGTTAACAAATATCAAGGTATCCTCTAAGTCAATTTAAACCCAACTGCCGTTTTACATGCTTTTGTAATTCAAGGAAATTGGAATTCAAAGTACAAAACGAGATAATGCAAAACTTTCCAAGAACCCAGAAAGCAATTACTCGTAGTTAAAACGTAATATGCAACCACAAATATATATATATAGAAATATGGGGCTTTACCAGTAATTACGGTCAGTTCTCAAAAGCTCATCCCTTAATGAAAGTAGTTAGTCACATAGAAACTATGACTTATTTGTCAATTAAGCGCTTGATGCTTCACATTAATTTCTGTTTATGTATTGGCCAGACCGCTTATTTAAAATGCATTTATAAGTATTTCAAGTGTCAGTTGGCAACTAAAAAATTGCCATAGATAAGCATCGGTTAATCGCACTCTTGAAATATGCCATAAATAGCGCCTCTCTCCAATGATGGAAGATTCGGATTGTGGTCAATTAAATGAGCTGACAATTAAATTTAATGTATACTCGGGCATTTTTAATGAAACTAATTAATTAAATTCAATTTTCAAACTGTATCACTGCGGAAGGAAGTTTGAGCGAAGCCTCACGAAGTGTACAAAAAGTGGCTAGTGATCCTATATACGTGAACTTTTGCAATTTTGAACTTATGGAGTCAAAGCACACTGAGCGACATTACCGGAAAATGAGTCCAACCGAGGATAAGAGAATTTGCAAAGCTTAGGTTTAATATCTTCCCCCTAATCAACTGCAGTATACAACTCCACAGCAAATTTTCTGGGAATTTTCGCAAATTAGAAACCGCAATGGCGATGAAAATTGTAATGGAAAGTGAGGAAATGATAAAGGAGCGAGCGAAATTTTCCATCGATGTGGGTGACTTGGGTGATGTAGTGATGAATTGTGGCACCACCGCACTATTCAAACTCACTTTGCCGCATTGATGCTGTCCAGATTATCACGATTCTCGATGATGCCGGACAACAGGCCGACCACCTCGGTGCGGTTGAGGCTATTCAATAGCGTCGTGTTGACAATCGTGTTCAGTTCGAAGCGACGCACGGCGAGGATTGTGCAGTTCACCAGTAGTTCCGTATCCACAATTTCCGACATTATATTTGTGTGTGGAGATGCGAAACGCAATTTGGTGTGTGCCAGGAGCGGCGTGTGGGGAACCGTTAATCGCTGGTTGCGTAATAATCGCGCGCGGTTGCCGGCAACTTATCTTACAATAATTCCATAGAATTCATTGTGGCTGATGAGTGCCAGTGGAGAAAACGCGAAGCCTGTTGAACAATAGCGGGAGATGCAGCACTCGCAGCACTCGCTTTTTTGTTAACTTTCCCGCTTGTAGCTTTATAATTAAGGGCTTCGTTGCGTATACAATTTAAATCGTCTTTATAAATATTCAAACAAGCGCTGTGGGTGAATGTGGCAAACAGCAAGTAAACGGGGATGCACCAAAAAAATACCAGACCAAGAACGATGCACTGCGCTAGCTGTCGCTTTGCTTGCGAAATTTATCAATAATATATTGCGTATACGCAGCGTTTAATTTAATTTAAATTTCAACTATTTTTAATTTTGTGGTACACTGGCAAAAATTTATTTTATTGGTTTATTATGCACAACATGAGCTAGATTTGTTTAAATAATTATCAAATTTGTTTATATTTTAAAATTAAATCAATTAATTTTCGTTTTATACACGCAGAACTTTTAACTCTATTAACAGTTTATCACATTTATTTATTAAATTACACGCATTTATTTTTGGGCTCGAAATATGTTAGCGATATATATATATTTTATTTTTATGTAAATTTTTTAAATAATGACTTTTTGCACATATTTATATTTAAATTTATTTAACATTATTTTTGGAACACCACAGACACATTTAAATACATTGAATTCAATCAACTTATTTTATTAAATTATATGAATCGAATTGCGAAATTTTCCTTTTTTGATTTCCTTGCCTAAATCTTTTGTTTTATCTCACTTAGACTTTTTGAACGACTTACGACTTACTTACAGCAACACCAACACCAACGCAATCTCACTAATACTCAATAGCGGTACTTTGTACCGTTCGTTGAGCTCGTGTGTCCGCGTAAACTTTGGCGCTACGAGTGCTGCCGACGACTGTCCGCTTTACGTTGTGACTACAAAATGTCTGCGCGCAATTGCCAAGGCGGCATAGCCATAAGCAAAGCAACATCAACATCGGCCACACAGACGCACAGACACCCACACACTCTGGTGCAGACATTGCAACATTCACACAACCTGTTGAGAGAAATCAGTACAAAAATGGCTGTCAGCATGTTGCTAAGCTTTGGCCTAGCAACATTTTATAGCAGCCATAGAGAGCTAGATAGATAGAGAGAGACTGCTAGCTCTCTCCAATTTGCTGGCAGCATTGTTTTTGCTGTTTTCACTTATTGCCTTCGGCTTGTGTTTAGGCTGCGGCTGCGGCAAATAAATTTCTCGCTGCGTGTTGATATGATGAATGACCTGTAAATCATTATAGAGGCCATGGACAAGGACAGTGGGCCACAACAGTGTAAATGTGTGTAACATGTGTCTGTTTGTTTACCGGCTTGTTTGTTTGCCTGCTTGTGTATTGCTTTTATATTTGTGTTGGTTCAAGTCTACAAATGCTTGAGTGGGTTTTTCTGTCTGCCTATCTAACGGTTTACTGTGCGTGTTTGTGTGCGACCCATGCATTTGCACATTTCAGATTATGACTGCCCATTTAGCTATTTATACAGGCCTCCCAAGCTCCACACACACACACACACACACACACACACATGCACACACGTGACTCTGTGTATTCAGCTCCCCTCCTAATTCGCACGCATCTGCATCCCCGTTTTGTTGGTTTTTTATTGTTGTTGTTGCGTTTAGTTTATAGCATACATTTGCTATGACCTGCCCATAACCACGCCCCGCACGCCCTAACACACAGTGACACCAACAACAAAATGCACAAATACACTCATCAACGACCGCCCCAAACATATTTGCACATTTTCGGAGGAGCGCTCTCTTGTTTATATTCATTTGGATTCCAACATGTTTATTATGTTAAATTTATGCGCGTTTCCTGTATTTTGGTTTTATAGAACGCAGTCTGGGGACACATTTAATGATGCACTGACACACACAAATACCCATCCCGCACTATATCACTCTTTCTACAGTCTGACATTAGTTACGCATATATTTAAAAATGTATCAGAAATGAGCAACATTATTGCGCGTTTATCAAGATAAAATAAATGTTTAAAACCGTTTTCTTAATATTAATTGATGTGAAAAATAAACAACAATTATGGCTAGTTTTGTTTTAATTATAAAAGGAGGCGTCCTTACCAATGTATTTTAAGGAGTTCAGTCCTTATTTTTTTGACAACTAAAATTAATACAATTTAATTTTTGGTTTTCCCTATATTTTGTAAGTGAGGAAATTCTATATTCTATATTCTATTTAACAATTAAATTTTGTAACATATTCTATTTGATCTTAAAGAAAGGGGCAAATATATCACTCCTTTGTAATGCAATATTAGTAAGGCGAATTAAAATTTATGCCGTAAATCTCGTGTCCTTGTTGTGCTTTTAATTACACAATAGCCCAAAATAGGTACGGAACTCATTTTGAAGCAGTAATTTTGTCAGGTCCAGGCAACATGAGTTCAATTAATTCTTGAATTCTAGTAAATTCAATATTTGCTGTAACAAGATGGACCCCAGGAATAGAAGGAAAGATAGAAGGAGAACCGTATCCAATCAACAATATTAGTTTTCATATTTTTAATTGGTACTTAAAGGAGAGTACACATACCATCTTTTTAGAAGCCTAATTAAACATGACAAGTTCTTTAGAAAAACTTTTTAGTTGGTTGTATATTAAAGAAAAAGTTTCGAAGTATTCCTAGACAATCCATTTGTTAAAGACTCTAGGTTGGACAATTAATTATCTTGGATGTGAATCCGAACCTGATTGGTCCACTGCTAGATATCAAAGCCGCACACAATTAATTTGGTATTTCATACCAAGCCAAACAGGAAGCAGAAAGCCAAGTCACAAGTCAGCATATGTCAATTACCACTTGACTTTGTTTTGACAGCATGAGAAATGGGTTGCAAGTGACATGGCGAACAGAGAATGGCGCTGCGGCGTTGAGATGGATGAAAGACCCACAAAGTTGTTTATATTTATATGAAAATGTATACATTTAGATTGGTATATATTGCGTTTATATTGTCTGCATCAGCGAATTAGACAACAAACGAGCAACAGCAGTTGCCTCAACTACTTTGCTTGATTTATGCGTTACACTTTTGTGGCAACAAAACAAAAGGTTCTCTTTCCCATACCGAAAATAATACTTGTTTGATATTTGTTGTGTAAAGCCACTTGGGCAGTCATTGGCTAATTAATTATATATATATTTTTTTTTTTTTGTTTGTTGAGGCAGCAAACAGGGTGCGTGATAGCCTTTTATCTGTCTATATGCTTATTAAAATTGTTAATATATTGTATACTGATTTAACAAGTTTTCTTATTCTAATATATCTATAAATTGGCTACGTTTGAGTCGCCCTATTGTTTGCTCCAGCCAAGGGATAGGCCAGACGGTTTTTATCATTTACCAGCCTGTCGTTATAACGACTGCTCTGAAAGCAAATTTGGTCCTCGACCGTCGCTACGCGTAGGTCCCGATGAGGCATATTGTTTCGTACGTACCAATCCGCACCAGTGATTAGGCGTTACCGGCTGCATTATACTCATTCACGTTCTTTATTATTATTGTTATTTTGAACATTTTCCGGCGAAAACTTTTAAAATTTTGAAAAAAAAAATTTTTTCGAAAATGAATAAGGATTAGGGTAGGATAACGCTTTTTTCAAAAAAAAAACGTATTTCTCAAAAATGCATCACTTTAAAGGTAAAATCGATGTTAATGCAAAAGCGTGAATGCTATCAAACATGAACATCGATTCAGTTTTGATCAAATTAAGAGAGAGAGTTTTATATGTCAAAATTTTTGTACCGATGGGAACAGTTATCCAAATTTGGTACCGCTAGCTTAAAAACTGTGGGAGATATAGGCATATCTAATTTTTAAGGTCGGGGGCGTTGGGGGGCATTCTAGTGGGCGTGGCTGGAATGTCAAGATCACAATGTTTGGGGGATGTCGGGCAGACGGACAGACAGCACGACGGACATTGCACAAACCCAATATACTAGTTTCACTTCGTGAACGAGTATAATAATAAATAGAATGTCACAGCTGCATGCTGGTTTCAGATGAGAATAGAGATTAATCAACATTTACTTGGTAGTCGTGATGAGAGCGTAATTAACTTAAATTAACCGTAGCACACTCGACTGACTTGATTAATATACATATACAATTTTGTGTGTTTCGGCCATTGAGCTTTCTAAAACGCAACGCTTACCTCAATTGAGTCTTATTAATGTAAGTTTTTATATAGATGTGTATATAGAGACTCTAGCTTAGCTCTGAGTGAGCATTGATCAGTCCGCAAATTAAAGCTGAATAGAAAAATAAAAACACAATGAGTAGTAAAACGCTGTGCTCTCACTTAATATTGCAAAGATCCAGATGCCTAAAATTGAAATAAAATCACGTGATGCATTAACAAATCAGTATACGCATTGCTAATGCTAAATCGGCTATGGCAATAAATAAAAGTTAATTAATTCTTAAATTATTTTATTTCTTACCGCCATGATTAGCCATACTAAAAAATAAATTAATTTAATGACTGTTGTACATCCACCTTTAAGAACAATGAGAATGTAAATGCAACTATTAAAAGTTAAAGAATACATATAGAACCTGTTCAGATGTATTATAACTCAATTGCATTATACATACTCGACATTAATGCCGCGAGCCAAAGAAAAGGCGCCCAGCAACTCATTTGTATGAAGAAGGGCAGTAAAATATTACCAGTCACCGAACCCAAACGTCCGAATGTCATAATCAGTAATAAAACCATTGTTCTGCAATGAAACTGCTGCTGTTAAGTATCAGTTAATTAAGCTGCAGACATACCTCATCGCAGTGGGAAACACCACCACACACATGCCAATAACTGTTGATGCACAAATACCCATCATCGTCAAATAAACCGAGGCCAAAATGAGCGTGGCTGTTGTCGTGCTGGCAAAGTACAGGCCACCCACCAGGAACGTGCATATAAAGAGGCTAACCTCTGTGTGGGGAAACAAGAAGAGCAGAACAGTCATGCCAATAAGCATATTGAGATTAATCAAAAACTCACTCAGTATGTGATTGGCGACACTGCGAAAACTCAGCAGGGGAAATATGAGCAGAAATCCAACGAGACCAATGCTAGACACGATTATGTTGTCCCTATATGTATCCGGTTGCTGGTGCTATACGTTTGGGTTTAATTACTTTAATGCCTGAAACTCTGGTCAATGGACCCCCTACCTACTATGTCGCATTCGTCCTTCGTTGCAGTCTCACCGTTTTGCCGCTTCGAATTTTGCTCCAGCACCGAGCACATGCTCTTGTCGTGGATGCCGTGCACCTCAAGAATGTGCATTGTCGCAAAGATCTGCGGCATCCACAGACGCACCGAGTTCACGCTGCCAAAGGATAGGTGACTAAGCAACTGTGTATCGCAAGAATGTAAGGATGTATTAAATATGGACGCGTGACGTTTCACAATATTGGTAAGCAATCAAATTTCTTCATTAGATATGAATAAATTATATCATAAATACTTTAAAATAATACCCAATAAATGAAAGTCAAATGTAAAAATAAGCTTCATTAATGTGTGATCAGGTTCACAAGACGGGACATTGGTTCGAACCGTGTACCGAACGTTCGGCATTTGTCTTTTGGACTTGCATCTATAATAATATAAATACAACAATAAATTCAAAAATTAAATAATTCTACATTAATTAAATAATTCATTAAATAATTCCTAGTTATGAATAAACGAAAAAAAAGCGAAAATATTTGCAATTTGATTAACTAAAATATGTTAAAGAACTAGATTCATTAATTAAGACAGCATTTAAACTGAAAAATATATTTATTTGAAAACAACTAAAACAAGCTTATTTAATTATTAACCGATTTTAATAAAACTAATCAAATAATTGTGAGAATATTAATATAATTTAATCTAGCTCAAAAAATTGTATGTTGATATCGATTTTTTACGGTTTTAGAAAATTGGGTCGATAATTAAAAAAAAACAGGTTCTGCTTAAGAACCCAGACTTTAAACTCTTCTTCTCAGAGTATAAGAAAGCTTATGCTGATCTTTTTGTGATTGAGCAAATAAAATTTAACTTTTTTGAAATTAACGTCACACGCCCATTTCTAAAGTCTATTTACCACATGATTTGGCAAAAGTGCATGCAATAGACGCGCAGGGAAAGACCCAGTAATGGGCTGCGAAACATGGGTTTCAGCTGTTGTATGCCTTTAACAAATTTGCGTTTGGCTCTGCCAAAACGCTGCCTCATCGTGGGGTGAATGTTCGGATCCTGCAACTCGACGGCTTGCTCCGGCGTGCCACCCGATAGAGTTGTGAACTGCCAGGTGGCGGAAGAGGTAAGGCACGAACTCATAAGCCATGGCTAACTTACCGGATAAGAGTCACGGCTCTTTCGCTTGTTAACGGCATACAAGCGCTGCATTGTGGCAAGGGCCCCACGGGAGTTGCCCTGGGACATGTGGAACTTGGGGCTCTCGGGCAGAAAGATGTGCAGAAAGCCACTTATCATGGTGGGCAATGCGGTCAGCGCCAGAAAGATTTGCCAGGTATGAACTGCAAATGCGGTTTCATCAATTCAGCTAGTTAAGATCATCAAAAATCAACATACAATGCATTTGGCCAACATTGAAATAAATGTGCACCGGCAACAAAAAATAGGCCATTATCGGTAATATGACAGCCCCAAGAGATATACTCAGCCCGACAAAGAGCATAACGAAGTGCCTATGCTTCTTCCCATGGAACTCAGCGAGATAGCTGACCACCACAGCGAATGGACCGCAGATGCTGCAGAGAAAACAAGAAGAATGCATTTTAATAGGAACAACGTGGGCGCGTTCGATTCGATACCCACATTAGACCGTCAAAGAACTTGAATATCATCAGCTGCGATGAGTTCTGACTTAGGGCCGAGCAGAGCACGAAAATCCCATCGATCCAACCGCCAGTGATCAGAACTAAGCGACGTCCCATTGTATCCGCCACAAAGCCCCACGGTATGGCTGAGATAATCATGCCTGCAGTGCTGAATTAGAAGTCGTCCTTGTTGCTTTCTAGATCCGTTCTGTAGCTCTCACCTGCATAGGTAACAGCATTCAATAAGCCCTTGTCCTGCACCGTCAGTTTTAGCTCGCATTCAGCTGTGGGCATCACATACGACATGGACGAGGCGGAGAAGACCATTGCCGAGAGACACGGCATAGCACTGATCATAATGAATACATTGTATAGGCCAAACCCGCATTCAGCAATCGCCGTCTCGAAGTCTGCAGTTTTACTCTCTGACTTAGCTGCCTGAGCCATCTGAACGATAAGTATATAGACTTTCCTTTATCGATGCCGAACAAAAGCTACTTAATTAATTTAGAAACTAAACTGAAAGCTTTCTATGTTCACAGAGTCAACGTTTTTATCCTGTATACATTGAAAACGATTATTAAAAGGGTATTATCAAGTTGTGCGACTTAAGGAAGCTCTTTGCAATATCCAGAAGGGAGCATAACCGTTCTTTTTGTAACGGTGGTTTAACGTTAATAAGACAGTATTTGCTGATATATCGATAAAAACAAAAATACTGAACTGGCAATATACATCGTTCAAAGTACATTAGCTATGCTAGTTGCATAATGCAACTCTGCACATATTTTCGATAGCATTATCGATAGTCTGCTGTTCTGCCGCTTACTCATTGCGGAAAACGTGAAAGAAAATCATATTGCCGCCTGTCTGCTACCAAAATTGATTGTTTTAGCTAATAATAAAGTACAACGGCAAATACCATCACTTAAATATGGTTAGTAAAGGTGTAAATTAATGCTTAATAGGCAAACGCAAAGCAAATAGTATATAAATTAAACAAATATCATTTAAGTAATTGTGTGCCATGTGCGCTGCGTGATTGTAATTAATTTATTAAAGCTTTGCATTGAAGTGCAAGTAAATTTAAAGGGCATGTTACATGGTTTTATTGTATTGCATTTTAATGCAGCTGTGCATCATGCGGCACACGCGAAACATAACCTGCAAAAGAAGCTTCTCGCAAAAGTGACAAACCCCGCACCGCTGCTGCTGCTGCCCTACCGCGCAGCCATAAACGCGTAGAGCGGCTGACTAATTGTTTGATGTTTTCGCTTTGCAGCAGCCACAAATTGTGCTCCTGAAGGAAGGCACCGACACGTCGCAGGGCAAACCGCAACTGGTGTCGAATATCAATGCCTGCCAATCGATTGTGGACGCTGTGCGCACCACATTGGGTCCGCGCGGCATGGATAAACTGATCGTGGATGCACAGGGCAAGGCGACTATATCAAATGATGGCGCCACCATCATGAAACTGCTTGAGATTGTGCATCCCGCTGCCAAAACATTGGTGGACATTGCCAAGTCACAGGACGCCGAGGTAAGTTATAAGATTCTTACTTAGAAACCAAAAAAAAAACACGATCATGTGACTTAATCATCAGGTGGGCGATGGCACCACATCGGTTGTACTGTTGGCTGGCGAGTTCCTCAAGCAGGTCAAGCCTTTTGTTGAGGAAGGCGTGCATCCGCGCATCATCATCAAGGCCATTCGTAAGGCGCTGCAGCTGTGCATGGAAAAGATCAATGAGATGGCCGTGCGTATTGAGAATCAATCGAAAGAAGATCAGCGTGCCTTACTTGAGAAATGCGCCGCGACGGCCATGTCCTCAAAGCTAATACATCAGCAAAAGGATTTCTTTGCTAAAATTGTGGTTGACGCTGTCCTCTCGCTGGATGAGCTACTGCCGCTGAATATGATTGGCATCAAGAAGGTCGCTGGCGGTTCGCTGGAGGAATCCAAGCTGGTTTCGGGCGTTGCCTTCAAGAAGACCTTCTCCTATGCCGGCTTCGAGATGGCGCCCAAATCGTATGAAAATTGCAAAATTGCTTTGCTCAACATCGAACTGGAGCTAAAAGCCGAGCGTGATAATGCCGAGATTCGTGTGGACAATGTGAAAGAGTATCAGAAGATCGTTGATGCCGAATGGCAGATATTGTACAATAAATTGGCCAAAATTCATGAGTCCGGTGCCAATGTGGTGCTCTCCAAGCTGCCCATAGGCGATGTGGCCACACAGTATTTCGCCGATCGCAACATGTTCTGCGCCGGCCGCGTCCCCGATGAGGATCTCAAGCGTACGATGAAGGCCTGCGGCGGTGCCGTCATGACCACAGCGAATGACATCAAGGCCAATGTACTCGGTCTCTGCGAGCGTTTCGAGGAGTGTCAAGTGGGCGGTGATCGTTTCAATCTATTCCAAGGTGCGCATTTCTCGCTATATATATTGTGCATTGTTCAGATCAAATCTTTTTCAAACCTCAGGCTGTCCCAATGCCAAGACCAGCACACTGATTCTACGCGGCGGCGCTGAACAGTTCCTGGAGGAGACCGAGCGATCGCTGCATGACGCCATCATGATTGTGCGTCGCACCATTCAACACGATTCGGTTGTTGCCGGCGGCGGTGCCATCGAAATGGAATTGTCCAAGGTGCTGCGCGACTATTCGCGCACCATTGCCGGCAAGGAGCAGCTGTTGATTGCGGCCATTGCCAAAGGTCTGGAGATCATACCGCGTCAGCTGTGCGACAATGCCGGTTTCGATGCGACCAACATTCTCAACAAGCTGCGCCAGAAACATGCCCAAGGTGAGTGAAATATGTCTGTCCGGCCGCATTTATTTAAGTTGCTAAAAAAGTGATATTGCAGTCGATGACTGAAGAACGATAGATATTCTTTATCAGTCTCAACAATCAAGTCGATATAGCTAAGTTCAGCTGCCAATCTTAGTTTTTAAGCTATCGTCGCGAAAACATAAGTTTTACTTATAGCCATAACAACACCAGACCTCTAACTTCTAGTTCCGCTAGGAACAGACGGTCGAAAACTTAGATTTTTTATGATACATTTTTTTGTGTAAAAGGTATCATCACCAATCTTGACAATTGTGAGCGTCCCTCACATACAATCACAATATCACCATCGACCTATAATGCATATAAGGAGGTTTTTTTTCTTCGATACCTTTCTATCGATATATAACTGACAACAATCTGAGCGGTCTATCATGCCGTCCAACAGTGATATAAAAAATATATAATATAATTTTTTACTATACAGCCTTTTATATCAAAAAAAGATTATAAAATAAATATCAAGTTATTGTCTGAAAACACAGTTAAATGTCAACGTTGAAGCGGATATTTTCCAATTGTCTGCAAAGGTTATTAATTTGTACCCCGACGACAACTATTTTTCCTATTATACCTAGAACATAGAATATATTCTCTATTATACCTAATTCTTCTTGTTTTAGTGTTTCCTAAAAGGCATATTTTTGAATAAAAAAAATAATTGAAAAACACAAAGGGAAAAATTTAAGAATTACTTTAAAGAAATCTATTAACTGCTAGTCCCTTTTTGGGTCAACAGAACTTCTATGACCTTGCAAGCTTTTATGTGAGTTGTTCATTTTATTTCTCAACAATTTTATAACCTTGCATAGGGTATCATATTTTACCACACAGTATATAATACTTTGTTGACATTTTGAAATTTTTATGAATTTCTTTATAAATTTTTGGTTAAGGTTCAATTTATTTGATTTTCGAGATTTTTTTTTTGTATTTCAAGCATGTTTTATGCGCTTTCAGTTGTCTTTACATTTTAAGTTTCTTCCCCCATATTTTTTGTCTTGCTGCTTGATACAGGTATTGCTCTTTTATGTTTTTTATGATTTTATATCATATATATCATTGCGCATCAAATAGTTAATAGTTACTTTCAACTCTATATTATTTACGATATCCATATTATATATCCTTTCACATTATACAGTTACAATTACTTTAAATTTTAGTCATATTTATTTTCTCTCGATTAAAATTTAATTTGAAACTTTGGTGCTCTGCTGCTGCAGCAGCTCGTGCCACAGGCGAAAGCAGGGATTCACACAGAGACCCGGCGCATCCGGGCACATGTTGCACCTATACTTGGTAAACTGCAACATGCCGCCCTTGTGGCAATGTCGGCAATTCTTGCGCGCCGATTTTCCATTTTTCTGTATGGACACCAGCTCGTGTTTGTGGTCCGCGACCTCTGCTTGTGCCACGGGTAAACTGGATGTGAAACGCTTAGCTTGTGGCTCCGGTCGCTGACTGTTGACTGCAGCTGCGGCAGCTGGTGATGTCTCGACTGTGGGGGCTGCAGCCGTATCCTCCCGGAGCAGCGATTTGATGATAGCCACACGAAACTCCGCATAGGTTTTCAATTTGGTGGCTTCGCTGCCGATGTTATAGCCGCGCGTGGGCTGCGCATTGGCCACATAGAGCAGATGGGCATTGAAGACGAGCATGTTCAGCAAAAAGATGGCCAACTGTTGCTGTCGCTCCAGACCCGCACAGTTCGCCTGATGGCCAATAAGGTGCTGGCGCGTCGATTGTGCGGGTCGCAGCTGAAAGTCCATCTCCTGAATGAGCTTCGGCCGGGCATTGATCTTCTGCATGGACATCTCCTTGGCATAGATGGCCAGGCAGTCGGAGCTATAGAAATACACGCACTTCTCGCGACGTCGCCACTTGGCCATCATGAGGGGCGTGGCATATCTGGTCGCGATGCTGTTTGGGGTCAGCTGCTGGTAAACCAAAGCCTTGCTGTTGCCATAGCGATTCCTGTCCAGCAGTCCGCTGCAGTAGGTGCCCACCTTGGCCAGATCGTGGGCCAGTCCATAGCTGCCATAATATTTGCACACATAAAGACTGTGCCCGCGATGCTGATGCTCCTGCAGCAGCTGCAGCGCCAGTTCGCTTCGCTGCGCCACCAGCTGCCGTGAGTTGCGCGCCAAGTGTTGCGCCACCAGCTCCGGCAATATGCGTATTACCAGACCACTGTGCTCGCTCAGCAGATGCAGCATTAGCGCATTGTGACGCTGCTTGGCGGGCAGCTCGTGCTGGTAGCTTAACTTTCCCTTCCACTGGATGATGGGCTCGTTGAGCACCAGCTGCTGTCCGCACGCATATAGCTCCGACATGCGCGCATTGTAAAAGTTAAGCAAATGGCCCGCATCGCCGGCAGCTTTGCATGCTCCTGCATCAGCTCCGGCCGCTCCTCCTGGCAGCCTCTCAAAGCTGAGCGTTTGCAGCAGCTCCAGGAAGCGCTCCTGCGCCATTTTCGAACCAAAGCCCACAAATCCTGGATACATTTGCTGGCTCCAATAGTCGTCCAGTTGCGGCAGCTTCATATCGCTCAGCAGCAGACATAGACCCATAAATGTTTCCAGCTCCTCGGCTGTCGCCTTCAGTCCGGTGCTGCGTCCATTGCAGCCACTCGCGAGCTGTGCAAAGAACTCGCCGCGATTCCCGAGCAGCTGATTATAGTAGTACAACGGGCAGATCAGCTTGCGCAGAGCCTTGAGACCCGTCTGACCCGGTGTCGTATTGAATTTAAATATTAGGCGGGGCGTTATCTGCTGCGGTGTCCACTCCGGATCATAGTCATCCACTTCATCTAAAGCAAGGAAAATCGATGTGAATATAGCTTGTTTAGAAAACTACAATTCAAAACTATTTTTCTTAATTGATTGACTGACTGATTAATGATGAATGCACAGCTCAAACCGCGAGAACTAGGCGGCTTGATTTTTAACCGTTGAGGGTTTCGAGAAATTTTAGCCGCAAGTTTCGAAAATTCGTGAAAAACATTTGTATGAAAACCACTTTTACTTTTATAGTGCACGTATTCAAACTTATATTCAAAGATCTGGGCAAATATTCAATACAAACGTGTTTTACACTTTTTAGAAGATCCTACACTCCTCCATTTATACCCCATCCCTCTCCGGTCTTGGATAAAAATTAGCTAAATTCTCTTCATACGGATTATTTTGAAAACTATAAAAAGTAAGGCTAAAAAAGAAACTGCCGCTCATGGAAATGGGTGTGCAAAATAGAATTGTAGCATTTTTCTTTTTATCGAAACTTTAAACTCATGTTTAAGCTGGACTTAAGTAATTTTACCACAAGTGGAAAATGAGCCGGACAAAACCGGGTAATATGATGTCAGCTTGTATTTTATGTAAATGTTCAGTCTTACCCTCGCAAAATACATCGGGCGCTGCACCAAAATTTATCTCCGAATAGCCATCGTCATCCGAATCGCTTTGCTGCTCCAGCTCCGGTTTTATGTCCTCCGGCGGTGTTGCCGTTGCTGGCATCGTTGCATCGCTTTGCGTGGCCATCGCCAGCTGCAGCTGGAGTTCGGTCAGGTCGGGTTTTATGTCCACACAATCGTAGTCGGCCAGCGGGTAGCTGCTGGCCAGCAAAGGTTCCGTTTTAGCATCCAAACTTTGACGCTTTACCGGCGAACGGTGGACATCCTGGCGCGGCTTTAGCTGCTGCTTGCGTTTGCGTCCCGATGTGGACATGATTCATATATGTATTTATATATATATTTGAATTTTGTAATTTTTATTTTATCTGCTGAGAATTTTCTGCCCAACAAATGAAGTTTCTTTCGGCCAACGCGTGTTTGTCTTGGCAGCTCTTTCGTTCGGCAGCGCGTGTGCATAGTGTGTGCTCTTTCGCACCAATGACGGGCGTCTGCATATCTGTTGCTTTGTCTTGCGCGCGGGCATTTTATCAACAGAGTTGCCAGCGCGGCGGGAATCGCAAACCCTGCTAGAGATGTGCGCGATAGGCGCGAGAGCACGCAACTATTTGAATATCTTATTCATGCGATATATTTCTATAAAATATAAGGAAATATATATTAAGCAATTATTTGAATACAATTTAAATTTTATTCTTTTTTTTTGTACAGGTGGCCAGTGGTTTGGCGTTGACATCACCAAGGAGGATATTTCCGACAACTTTGAGCACTGCGTGTGGGAGCCATCGGTGATTAAGATAAATGCACTTAGCGCTGCCGCGGAAGCCGCTTGCATGATTCTGTCCGTCGATGAGACAATAAAGAGTCCCAAGGCCGGTGAGCCGCCCATGGCTGGCGGCATGGGCATGGGCCGTGGAATGGGCAGGCCCATGTAAAATAAAAAAGAAATACACTTAAAAAGCAAACAGTTTCAAACAAAAACACAACACTAAACATCAACAACAAAAAATACAAACCCACACACAACGCGTTTCTCAAACATTCAATTGCATTTCTCTCTCGTAACTTAACACACTTTTCACATGTATTACTGGTCATAAATCGCTGGCTTTTTTGTTGTTGCACCTATTGAACAATCTATATAATAACTGACCTATGCCTAATGTTTAATAAACAAAAAATGAAACTTTTTTCATAACACAAGCGAGTGGATTTTTATTTTGTTATCTTGTAAATTTATCAGCTGGCGCTTTTTAGCTGGAAAAGCATTTTCTACATTCTAAAATTAAATACTTTTATTTTATTTTATTTAGAAATAGGAATGCTTGTGACAATGCATAAAATGTATGGTTGTGCATCGAAGATTGCTGTGTCGAATGGAAGCACAAATGACAGTATTTAATTTCACATTTCCCGGAGCACAAAGTTGGATTAAAATGCATGTGTAAATATGATGTGAATAGGATTCATTTAATTTTATTAAAAATTTCCAAATTTAAATTAAATCTGTTTCAACAGTTTTATTTAAATAAAAATAAGGCAATTTTATTGCACGCGTCTTTATTTCAACAATCTGGCAGCTCTATGAGCGAGTATTGTGCGCTTTACTAGCGTTTTTCGTACGTGTCGCGATTCAGTTCTGAGCTGTTTTTGTAGTCAGCACGTTGTTTGCGGGCGCGTTTTTACACGCACACATGCAAACAACAACAATCTGGTGCCGGATAAACACAAACATTTAATTGCGATGGGAAATCACAAAATGTTGAAAACCGCTGGCATTAATGTCCGGTACTCCATGTACGATTTCATTGATGCTGTTAAGAAGCATGGCATCATTTGGGATCGGGAGCACGAAAATTTCCACAATCGCGAACTGCGCGATCAGGCCTGGCAACAGATTGGGCAACAGCTGTGCAAGAACTTTGAAGCAGCCAGCGCCGCGGAAAAGCAGGAAATCGGTAAGTATCCCACTATAGTGCTGGGTAAAAGCACAAGAAGGAACACAATTTATTTGTTTACATTTCGATTTCTGGTTTCACGCAGCAAAAACGTTACTCAAACGCTGGAAAAACACGCGCGACAGTTATTTGCGCGTGCATCGATTGCGCCAAAGCGGCGAGGAGATCTCACGCGCCTCCTACATATACGAAAAAGAGCTCAGCTTTCTGCTAGATGTCAAGGCAGAGGACGAGCAGGCGTCGAAGGAGGAAGCAGAGCAGTCAAAGGCGGCAGCGAAACGCAGACAATTGCGCCTGCCACGAACGCCGGCCAAGCGACAACGCGACTCGGCCAAGTGCAGCACATCGCCGGATTACGAGTCCACACGCGACGAGGCGTGCGGACTAGCCGAGGATGAGGAGCTGCACACGGTGCTGAATACCCTAACATACACAACAGATACTTCAACATTGGCAGCTGCCACCAACGAACTGAATAGCGCAAACAAGCTAACGGCGCCTGCTGTGGCGGCCGCAACGGTTGCCGATCCTGATCCCGATCAGGCCTTCTTTGACAGCATTAAGCCGCATATGCAGCGCATGAGCAGCGATCAGAAACTAGACTTTCAAATCGAAGTGTTAAAAATCTTGCGACATTTCAAACCAAATTGAAAGAAAAAAAACAAAACAACCCAATTTAATTACGCACCTATAGCTTTAAAATTTATTAATACAAAAAAAAAAAACAACAAAAAAATAAGCAATTGCTTAAGGATTAAAAATGTGACCAGTTTTTTGAAAATGTGAAACGGCAGCATTATTCGAATACAAATGAGGCCGTGGTGTTGCAACCAAAAACTGTTTTATTGTTATTATAATTTATAATTGATAATGTTAACAATAAAACAAACGCAAAATAAGTCACCTATTTTATTTTAATTTACGTTTAGCTTGCACAAAAATTTATGGATAATTTTCGATGCATGCATGGCAGCCCTGGAATGACATTTTAAATACAGTGGTTCAAAAATACTGTAATATGATTTTTTATAAAATTTGTATGTTTGGAACGAAGCTTTATCAAACCAATGTTGGGGGAAACAAACTTGTGCAATATAGGAATAAAACAGCAAATATTAATTCTTCTTTGATTCATTCCAAAACAAAAGGTCTTCCTGTAACAAACTAAAACTTACATATGTACCAGAAAAAAAAATCAATTATCGAACGTAAGGAAACCGCGAAATTTGAAGTCAAACATCGCAAATGCATGTACCAAGGAAAATAGAACATTTCAAAATATCCCAATTTAGTGGCGCCACTTATTAATGGGCTTTTACAATCGATAGGTACAAGTATTGACCCCTATGGTACAAATATACCAAATATACTTTTATTCATTTGAAAACTTTATTTATACTCGTTCACGAAGTGAAACTAGTATATTGGGTTTGGGCAATGTCCGTCATGCTGTCCGTCTGTCCGGATGAACGCAACTTTTTCAGCACTATTGAAGACAGAGACTTGAAACTTTAGATATATGTATGTATACTTGTAGGAAATGCATACGCAGTCTGTGTCTGCTACGAGTACTTCTACTTCCTAAACATACAGAAATCTTTGAAATATTTTATTATTCTAGCCGATTTTAATTTGTTAAAAATTGGAAACTTGATGTTTGCTTAATTCAATACAATTGTACCTAAGACAAAGAAATAATGATTTTCTCTTGTTTTTCAAGTAGCAACCATGCGAGTTTTTCACATATGGTAGTTGTTGCTATTAACAGCATAATTGAGCATTAAGGCAAACCGTGAACATACGAGTACAGAATACAAGTGATTGAGTATCACATATTTAAGATAAGAGTCCCTCCGTGTGTGTACCTACCCGCATATCATCAGCATGTGTATGTGCACATCGAACAGTGTTGGCATCGTTTCCGTTAAACCTGGCTATTTTAAAAGCCAACATTATATTTATCTGAAAGCATTTTTTACTTTTTCCATTTTTTCATTTCATTTCTACGTTATAAATTTAGAAAAATTTAGCTATATATTGGCAATGGTCAAAAGAGTTGGAATAATGATATTATATAAAAAATACTCATAAATATATGGTTGCAATAAATTAATATATTGACTTTTTTTGCCATAAAATAAAAAACAGGCTTTTTTACTTGATATGCTAAAATAAGTAGCTTTATTCCAAGAAATTAGCAGAAGATAAATATATCTTTGCCTAGAAATTGATCTTGAAATAGCATACAGATTCATTACTTCCATCATAAGAAAAAACACATTTATGCCTTTTATTTAAATATGCCACTAAAAACTAGCTTCTTTTGTTGACAACTATTATCAAAAATTAACTTAGTAACATAATAAATATTATTAAAAAAAAACAACTTTATTTAGCCTTTTAACTGATATGTCCCTAAAAACTAGCCTCTTTTTTATGGCAACACCGATATCCAGTTATCCATATAAGTGTATGTATGTGTATATATTTTATACGTTATCGTGGTGGTTTCACGTTTCAAGAAATTTCAGGACTGTGCAGAGGGGTGGGTAGCGGAGGACCCTATTGCGCCGTCTGTTGTCGTCGTTGGTGCACATTAGCAACGGCTCTGGCAGCTGTTGTTGGGCACTTTCTGCGTCGTTGCCTTTGTCTGCCGACTACCTGAATTCTCCTCATACAACGTATTCCCAGCGTGCGTAACGTATTTTCCCGACCAAACACCGACAGGGCCCGGCCCAGGGGAGATTTGGGTCAGATGAATGCCACACTCAACTCGTGGTACCTGTGGCAATGCCGAGCATCGCAGTGGAACACCAAAATCGCACCAACAGGAAGTCCTTTTCTTTTTTTTTTTTTAATTTTTAGAATAGGAGCCGGCTTTTGTTTGAGCCAGTTCTTTGGGACCGATTCTATGCATATATGCACAACAGGTCTTAAGTACGAGTTTATACAAACGTTAAGCTAAATCTTAGTTCATAATACCCCTGCAGTGGGTATTGCAATTTTGTAAGGTATATAGAACATATAATATTCTACATAATTATTTAGTCATATGACCAGGTCTTTTTATGATCTGTAAAAAAATTAATATGAAAAGTTTCTTATTTTACTTTTTGTAAACGAACTTCGAATATATTGTCAGCAAACCTGCGAACTTTGAGCGTCCCTATTCTCCTAACATATCTGCAAATTATGGTTATTAGACTAGGTAAGTACTTTTTTACTTAGAATTTTTTTCACGATATCTTAACCAAATTAAAATTCTTACAAGCTCCACAATGCTCTCAATATATAAACTATATCTGTTTAGCATAGAAATACCATATCATACAGCTCACATTAAAACTATCTGTAAGAAACTTACTTTTTTTTCAAAATATCTAATATCTTTCGATTTTAAAAATCGATGTGAAGCCAACAAAATTGAATATTTTTAAAAACATAAACACAAACTTTGAACCGAATTAGTTCAGAAAAACCTTCTTTTCTTTTTAAATAGTTTGCTTTAATTTCAGTTGAACGCAAAATTTTTACAAGAAATTGGCTAATTGCATTTTTGAAAATTCGCTTGATGATTCAAAATAAAGAACAGCAGCAAAAACAAATAAACTAAATATTAAATACAATATTTTCTATTTGAGGTTCGAATTATGAACTGTAAACCAAAACCAAATATTATAATATTAATAAAATATACATCATATAGAATATCTTACACCTGCTTAATCTATCTGGCATATCTGTCGTCTGCAAGGGCATTTAAGCTTCGCCTTCCCGAAGAAAAGCTTTCCCATTGCCTCGGCTGCTCCGTAGCTCAGCTCTCAGCCACCACGACCTGGGTGCTCTTATATCTCTGCCAAGCCGCATCCGCCAGCTGGAGATAGGTGGCCACCTCCATTTGCTGGGCCAACAACTGATGCTTCTCCACGGCCAGCTTGAGCAGGACGAATTCCAGGCTGCGTCTATCGGCTGTTCTGGTTGGCAGCTGCAAACTATCCACGAGGGCGATGTAGTTGCGCAACTGGTCCACGTGCTGGGCCAGATGTCCATTCTCCAGCTTGGCATCCACATCGTTGACATAGCGCATGGTGCGCTTGAGGCGCGCGGCCAATTCGTCGCTGCGTCCCACCAGGGGGGTTAGCTCCGCATTGAACTGTTGCACCACCCGCTTCGTGTCCAACAAATGCTGCACTGCAGCCGTTTTCAAGTTGTCCTGCTCGGACCAGGGCGTCCTCGGCGATGGCTCAAACGCCTCGAGGAACACCCGATTGTTCTCCACTAAGATGGTGGCGTTAATGGGCTCGCTGGCATTTTCCGGCTCTTTCAAATGGAAATCGAGTGAGAATTGAAAGACAACATTTGCCTAAAATATTAATTTTATTATATACATATATATTATTACTTTATATGGTTGGGTTTATTCAGACTTGCCTGGCAGAGTTCAAGGCCCAGGAGCAACCAAGCGGCTATTGTGATGGCTTTGCACATCTCGCAGCGTTGCTGGCAACAATTGAACTGAGCCCAAGTTCGATCACACCATCTAAGACTAGGCCCGCTGTCTTATCGGCAACCCGCGGCGAGTTCAGTTTAACTGATAAGAGGCATCTTTTACTACTGAATGAATGTCCGGCGGCAGGCGGCAGTCAGCAGGGGTCAATTTTGCTATGACCTCCGGATCGGGCAATTCACAAGTCACGTGGAATGCACTCTATGCGAATTTCAAAAATACTATGCAATTTTCTCGGCTGACATCGAGCACTTATCGTCATGGGAATCTATAGAAACTTGAGCGAAGATTAGTTTCATTTTTTCTTTTTTATTACCAAATATACTTTTTTATTCATTTGAAATTGTAATTTTTCCTCGACAATTTTTGAATTAACACATCTGCACATATTTTATTTTTTAATTTTATAATAGTATTTGTTAAATTTTTCGTATACGAATTTCAAAAATTTGTATTTTCTCGGCTGACATTAAGCACTTATTGCCGTGGGAATCTATAAAAACTTGAGCAAAAATTAGTTTCAGGCAGTTTATTTTTTTCTTTATTGTACACAAATAAAATAAAACTGCAAGGTTCCAGTCGGGCGTTACCGACTGCGTTATACTCGTTCACGGTATTTATTGCGCTAAGTAAAAGGTAGCCAAGTTGTATAAATCATCAAAAATACTTTGGTTTGTATAAATATAGGGCCCTCTAATGAAGAAAAACCACATTAAAAAGTTTAATAAGGCAGAAGTCTTTTTTTAAACATTTAAAATCTCGTATTTTTTTAAAGCTTTTTTCAGAGGTGAGCCTGAATTGTTGGCCATTACTCGAGAAAGGAATAACCGATTTTAAAAAGTTTAACAATTGAAAGCTGTATACATCTATAAATCAGTTATACACACTTGTCAATTGCAATTATTAGTTTTGCAACTATATATTTTTGAATAAAGAAAATGATTTTTTGTGCAGTACTTTTTTTTTCGTTTTTTTTTACTTTTAAATTCGAAAAAAAAAATAAAAAAAAAAATATGCGCCTCTTCTGCGCCCTTGTTTTTACATAGTTACATAGTTGTAGTTTAGGGATGTTGTTCCAATCTAAAGAAGTGTATATATATTTGATCAAAATTGAGTATCGGTATATAACTGCCTACCAAATGTATAATTTTTAAAATCGGCTATGCATTTCTCAAGTAATGATCAAACATGCAGGCTATTGAATATAAAATTATGTTTTATATATACATATATGTAATATTAACATTAAGCGCAGTAATATAGTCAAAATAAGATTTTTCTTTTTTTAAGTATATATCATAGCATATAAAAAATATAATAATTATAAAAGAAACTGCATCCAAGTAATAATAATATAATGTAATCGCTAACAACTTATTAACATTTTATTTGTTAATAGAAAAAACTACTATGCATAAATATATTATTAACAAAAATACATTTACATACTTACATATATACATATTTTTATTCTTTCTTTTGGCATACTTATACGTACACCATCCACTGTACATATTAGCAATTAACAGGTCTTAGTCACATATCCCGCAGTGTACTTAAAATATTCATGCATACAAAATATATACATACATACATACATATGAATATGTAGGCATACAGTTGTATATGTGCATAAAGCTTTTGTTTTGAATATTAGAAACACGCAACACGTGAGTAAATACCGAATATGTGTGTGTTAGTATATGTGTGTGTGCATATATGTATGTACATACATGTATGTACATGCATCCAAATGCAAATGATGTTGCATTTTTTAATTAAGGCTGCATGACTTGAACAGTTTTATCCTTCGTACGTTTAAACTCATAATACAATTATGCATATACACATATGTACATATGTATTTACATAAGTATTTTTTAAATGTGTACATACACACATATACATACAGATGTATGTATTTACATGCGGTTTTTTGTTTTTGTTTTTAACTTTTATGGTGTTATGCTTGAGCTTGTCGTAAGTCACGTAGGCCACCTAAATACTTAATATGCATACATACATATGTATGTATGTATGTACATATGTACTTTATAAAACCGAATACAACCACGCAATAGAAATACATACATATGTATGTACATGTATGCAATACTATGTATATGTATATAGATATGTTTTTTCATATGTACAGATGTAAGTACATACAACATGTATGTACATATGTGAAACATCACTGTTTTCATTTGTCTTTAAAATTTCATTATTTTTGATTTCTTCATAATTTCATTTTTATTTTCAATCATTTTTCTCAGTGTGTTTGTATCTGCTTGTGTTTATTAGTTTGCGTTTTGATTAGTCTGCCATTTTGAGTAAGTACATGTGCTGATTGCTACAGAAACGTACAATATACAAGTGCATGTGTGTGTGTGTGTTTGTGTGTATGTATAAAGATAACGTGTGAACGCAACGAGCAAAGCTTTCTATCCCACACCATAAAAATAAATATGTATGTATGTATACATTTGCATCAAGCAGTCTGCCGACTGCGGCATCAACAGTGCAGCGGCAGCAACTTGAAGCGAAAAGTAAAAAAATAAAAAATAAAAATAGTTAGGCGAAACAAATAAAAACAGCAAAAGGCAAATCAATAGTAGAAATTGCGCAGCAAAAAATAAATTATTCCACAGCTTGAAAGAGCCGTTGGTATACGTGCCCACAAACATACATACATCTATGCACACATACACACCCCACATACATATATACATATTTACGCATAAACAAAAATACAAACGGACATTGTATTCAAAATTATTTTTATATTTTTCAGCATTTCGGTTCGTATGACGCACACACACATATATGTATGTACGTAAGTATGCGCACGCACGTTCGCACATATGCATACATACATACATACTCAAATTTGTATGGGTGTGAATCTATCTCCGTCGGAGAGCAACGCACAAAGCTTGTAAAATTGAGCGAGCTCGCGTTCATGTACATCTGTGTGTGTATACGTGAGCGTGTGGGGTATATTAATGCGTACATATGTAGGTATAAGTATGTATATCTACGCACTCACGAAAATACGCATGTAGGTATATACAAGTCAGTATGTATTTTAGTAAGTGTGTGTATCTTACAGATACAAATTGCGTAGAAAACAACTACGGACCACCGCGCGCAAACACTTCGCTTTGCGCCCATCTTGTTGTTTTTAGTTTTTTCTAGATTTTTGACTTGTTTTTCATTTTTGTATACCCTCTACCAATTAAAAATGGGTAAATAGGGCTATAATTGTTTTGTGCAAATGCATGTTACATACAAAGTCTGTGTCTATGTGACTAAATATATATTCATACATACCTACACACCTACATATGTATGTACGTATTTGGCATGCGGCAACTCGCAATTGTGTACCAGGTATCTCCCAGTCGGGCAATACAGACTAGAGCCGTGGACAGCAGGCGGTCAATGGGGTGAGGGGAGCGCGCGTTAGTTGGAAAGAGCGCGCACGAGAAACGCAAACATTTGCGAACCAACGTCAACGTCGAGTTGTCTATGCCTTACCACACACACACACACACACATATGAGTGTATGTATGTATGTACAATACATACAATACACACATGTGTGTGTGCATGCGCCCCTTGTCCCACTATTTGTCTGCAAAGCTGCTCGTTGATTGCAATTATCGCAAGCACAGCGCCATAAAAGAAGCAGCAGCAGAAAAGAAAAACAAAACAAATAATAATTGTTTACGCGTTTGCTTCGAACTAGCTAGCATACATATATACACACTATCTCACGACTTATTGAACACAGCCCATACTTAAAAGAGTACAAATTTAAATCGAAAAGAGACTAAATTTAAACTCAAATTTGTTGATAGATTTTAAAACTTAAGCAAAACAACTTACATAGTTACTTTTAATCTATTTTGTAATGAATAAATACATACACATGTACATTTAAACCAAAAACATCTCCAATAAAATACCTCCGCCATACTACTCGACTTATATGTATGTATCTACAAATATACATATATGTACATATATACATATATATGTGGATACTGATATATGCTGACATACACACAAATGAAAACTGCAGATCAGCATAAAAGAAAGCTTTTAAGACGAGCTTAGAACCCACGCATGCATGCGTACGTGCATACATACATACATATGTACATGCATTTGTAGATATGTGTGTGAAAATCAGTAGACTGTGCTTACTAACAAAAAAAGTGCATGGTAAGCCATATTACATATGTATATATATTTACATGTGTATTTAAATGTGTGCGTATCAAAGCTTGCTTAATGCCCGCAACCAGACGTCATACATATCTACATTTATACATATGTATGTGTACATTCATTTTTAAATAAATATGTATGTTAATATGCACATATCGAATACATATCGATTTTGCCAATTTATGTATGTATGTATTTCCAGACGGCACGAAATTCATTATTTTTTCGCATGTTGAAATAAACTGAAAATACATGCATACATAAATTTACACGTGTATACATGTTTATGTTTGTATTTGTGCTTTAAAGCACATTTCGTTCGTGTGTGTAAATCCAGTTTTATTTTTTTCATTTTTGTGACAATGTTTAATACATCTTTGTAGCGATCGTTTCTTCCTCTTCTTCGTGGTAGATTGTGCTTTTACTTGCAGCTTCACTTTGTGAAGAGCCGAAGGTGAAACGAGGCACGTTTACGGTTGTCGCTTGGCTGTTTTGTTTGTTTTTCTTTTGGCGTGTCTTTGTCACAAAGAGACGAACCACAAAAAGTATCCATATAAACACATGCATGTTTGTATGTATGAATGTACCTACATACATAACTATGCCATCTAATACTAGTTTACAGAAACCGTGTGAAATGACTCATGATCATATTTATATACATATGTATGTATGTATGTACATACATATGCTTGTTAATTTAGTAGAGCGTAGTAGACTAGTTTTTTGTGTTTTGTTATATATATACATACAAACGTGCATACATACATACATATCTCTCGTTGCCTTTGGTTTGACACTGAGCTTTAGGGGGTATTACCCACTTACCTCTTTATCAAAATTCAATGATGTTTGCATAACCTCCGCCGTGCCGCAGCGCGCATCCGTATACGTTTAAGTTGTTTTTGGTTTTTGTTTGAAAATTTCTCAATCTCTTTGTTTCATAGTTTGGGAGGGAAGAGGGAGGAACAAGGAACAAGGAGCCGAGGGAAGAGCCTAGGTCTATTCTGTAGTGGGTGATCTTTAATTGGTTAAATAAAGCAAATGATTCTATATGCATAACTAAATCACAAACAGCTTATCATGATGATTGTGCAAGTTTGGCAAGTTTATGATTAAATACATACATATACATATATGTATATAAAATTGGCATAGTTAAACCATTGCGGAAAGAAAATATTTATTAAATGAATACCGAATTGTAGTCCTATACATGTTTGCTTTTATAGCTTTAGAAACTGCGTTGTGCACTCTGCAAGGGTATTTACAGTTTCATCAAGATAAAAATAAATTGTAAACGCATATTGTTCGTCCACATTGATTTTGTCGTAGCTCTCTCACAAAATGTGGCGTTATTGCATGTGGATCGTGTGCATTCCACATGTGAATTTGTGTGCTAAGAACAAGCAAACGCATTATTGGATTCATTTATTGATTGAGAGCCGCATTGTGACGTCACAGTATTAAGAACGCAAGCCGCGTTTGCATAGAAATATAACTATTGTATTTAATGTGTGTATTTAATGAAAATTGGGATAGATCCATATGTTTATTGAATTCAAACAGATCGCATCATTATACCATTATCATTATTTGTTTTTCAAAATATTTTGATAACTAACAATTTTTTACCTTTATCATATCTCCAATTTGGTTATGAATTATATACAAGCTAGCAATCAAGAGCAAGGCCCAAACCGAAGTTGTGACGTTAAACTCCTTTAAAAACGGAACTGCACTTTCCGTAACCTCTAGTTCTTTTAACGTATTAGAAATTGTGCTCCAAAGTAGAGCCAGAAACATGCGACAGCATGTGGAACACATGTGGAAGCCATACGTTCTTACTTTTGTGGTATGTGAAAAATATGCCGTTAAGTTGTTTTGTCTGGTTGCTTTTATATGGACAGGGGCGCTAAAATGTTGTAAAAAGCAAATAAAAACACAAATGTTGGGAGTTTTTTTTTGGTTAATTATACAAAGCTTCAATAAATTACTTTATGAAAGCCGTGTACAATTGTTTATTTTTGTTTTTTTTTTCTATTGTTTTGTTGGTTGGGTTGTTCTCTTTTCATCTTTCTTTTCATTTTTTTGTTGGTTTTTTTTCAGTTTTTCTCAAATGTTACAAGTTGAATTGATTAAGCACAATTCCAATATTGCTTTTACAGAATTTCTTTACTTTTCTTTTGTATGGTCCATTTATGGTAATTATGTGTTGGGGGTTTTTATTATTGTTTTTTATTCTCTTTCATTCTCATATGTTTTCAGTTTTTTAATTTTATTTTGTAAATATATATCCGGATTTAAAATTATATAGCAAAGTATCACAAAAAATTGCAAATTAAATTGTAAATTAGATCAATGGAGAAATTATACAATATACACTTGTATATATATATATACGTATATATAAGACCGACAAATTATCTGCTTAAAAATTGTAAAATATTCGAACTTCAATACAATATTTTGTTGTTATTCAAAACGTCATTAAATAAAATTTTAAAAAAAATTAAATGAATTCTTTTTAAAAAGGCTTTGTTCTAATTTATTTTTATTTTTTAATTAAGTTCGAATCGTGCGCTGAACTTTGCTCTGGGACTGGTTCTTATTGGCCCGAACTTTAAAATGGAAATTAATTTGTACTGATTGGTGTATTTTTATTTTATTTTTTTTAAAAGTTATCAAAGTTTGCGTGCACGACTCGAAGATAAGTAAAAATAATAATGAGCTATTTTGGTTTGGGTTGAGTTCTTTATGTATTGATTTTTATTATTTTGATGGTTGTTGTTTTTTCTTTTGGTTTTCATGTTTATCAAACGTTTTGCTTAAATTGACGTCCAGTAACAAATGTTTTTTTTATATATATATATTTTCTTTTAGCTTACACACTTAAAAAAATGCAAAATTCTGCGCGACAATTTTTTTTCTGCTTCTTCTTCCTCATTCTGTATGTATGTATGTTCGTGTAGGGGTGGGAAAGAAGGAAGTGGAAAAGGGGGGAATTTACTTTTAGTTTGTTGGCTTGTTTTCGAGCACTGCTCGAAACGCGTTGCTTCATAAAATACTCTTAGTAGTATAGTGTACATATGTATGTGTATGTGTATGTATAGTACATGTATGTGTATGTGTGTGTGTGTGTGTAGTAACTTGAAGGATACAAGCTTTAAAGCTACCAATATATATGACAACTAGCTCTCAAGTAAACCTAAACAATAGTGCATGACTTTTTTGGCTTTTCTTTTCAACATTAAAAACTAACATATCATCTTTCATTTCGTAATGTTTTTCTTTTTTGTATAATTTAGCTGTAGCGAAAAGTTAAACAATAAACTTTTTGTATTGTAATTAAGGGAAAAACTTAAATTGTGTTTGAGTTTTTAATTTTGTTTTTCTTTCTTTTGGCTTATCACGCAAGAGACCAATTCAAATGGCAAAAAAAAAAATTAAAAAAGAATTTCTTAACAACAAAACTCACGCTGTTCTTCTTTTGTTGCTCTTTGTTTATCTCATACGCAAAATACAAATAACTTTGGTTATTTTTAGGGGGGTTTTAGTTTGGGGAACTTTTGCTTAAATAATTTACATACATATTAATTATTAACAATTAATATTAAATGCTAATAATGAAAATAAGGTACTGGGTTCAAGTGTTTTTTTATAAATGTTATTTTCAATATATGAGCATCAACGAATAGTTTTACATAAAAAGTAGTAGTGTTTTTTTTCTCTCGTCACCTTCCTCTCTAACTCTTAGTAATTTATCATCTTACATAAAGCATATTTTTCTGGGGGGATTGCAACAAAGTTTCACAATTATTTTTATAAATTATTTTATTTTTTGTTGGGGCGCAAGTACAAATTATTTGAATTTAAAATAAAAATGTTTGCGCCGCCTACAAAACAAATTGTATTTAACATTTCGACAAATTTATTTTTAATATATATACATATATATTTTTTTTCTTTATACAGTTTATATTATGTACAATTCAAGAATGTTTAAATTAGAATTTAAAGCCATTTCGTTTTGTATGTTTTACAATTATGTTTTCTTGAAGTGTATTCGTTTTAAAAACTAAAATTAATGGAAGTTTCATGCTATCAAATTAGGCGTACAAAATACGTGAGGCTGGCGCTTATGTGGGCGTGTGAGAGAGTGTGTGTATGTTTTATATGATATCTTAAGGTAGAGAGGCCGTTGAGTGTTTAATTTATTTTTGTTGCAGTTTATTAAGGTTGCTTTTGTTTCTTTTTAATAAAGTTTTAGGCAAGTTGAATGCATTTTGCGCTGCTGCTGCAGCGTTGAGTTTGTCGTTGAGTTTTTCTTCTCCTTCTTTACTTTTTAGTTTTTTTTTTTTTTGTTTGTTGAATTAGTCTTTTGTGATTTGGTGGGTGGTATTATTATCTTTATTATTTTTTTATTATCATTATCAATATTAATTTATTGCGTTTATTTTAATTAATTTTTCCATACTCTTTCTGTCTGTGCTCATCTCTCAACAGTTTTCTTTTACTTCTGCTTCATCTTCTCTTTCGCTTTTAAGGTACGTTGCACATGTTGTCCGCTTGGGGAATATATAAGTAAACATAAGCTGTACTTATGTATGCGCTTCTAGCGTCGTTTGTTTGTTTTTAATTACTCATAAATACATCATACATATTTTTATATAATTTATAATTTTACTTATTAATTACATTATCTTTTTTCAAGTCTATTTGCGTATCACGTTTATTAAAAAACAATATTCAGTTGTGAAGTTTTATCCGTTATACATACATAGAGAGTCGTCTCCTTTTCGCTGTTTCTTCCAGAAACTTCTTTCTAGCCAAGCGTCCAAAAATTGTTATTTAAAGGTTTTTTGTTTTCTTTTTTTTATAATTTGTCGATTGGCCTTTCAAAGTTTGCATATTGAAGTTTAGAGCTGAATTTTATATATTTTTTGCTGTGTATTTTTGTTGTTGCCAACGTTGAATTTTGCATCTTTTTTGTTGTGTATCTTTTTTTGTTGTCGTTGTTGTTGTGTGAGGACAGTTGTTGTTGGTAGTTGTTTTATTCCATTTGTTTACTTTCTTCCTTTTTAATTTTGCATTTTTTTTTGTTTTTTTTTTTATTTGTTTTTTAGCTTCTCAATTTTGTTGCTGTTTTATGATACATTTGAGATCACAAACATTACTCATCCGTTTTTTTTTTGTATTTACTTTTTTGTTTTGTTTAAAAAAGTTCAAATTTTCAGTTTAAATGATTTGTAGTTTTGTTTTTTTTTTGTTTTTTTTTTTGTGTAATTTTTACAATTTTTATATATTTTTTGTATAGTTTTTCCTTTTTCCATTCTCTCTTTTAAGTCATTGACGGGTTCATTTTGGGTCCTCCATATTCAGTTTGTGGTTGTTGTAATTGTTGTTCCTGCGTTACGACTGCACGTTCAGCAACAGTTTTAGATTGTGCGTATCAAAGTCATCCAGGAGATTGCGCTTGGACGACTTCACCACGTAGCCAATACCGCCGCCGTTGCCGCCACCGCCCAGCTGCAATTTGGACGCACTGCATCTGTCGCCGCGCAACAGGCTCTGCAATGCGGGACCAGCGCTGCTGGTCACCAGTTTCTCCTCGCTCTTGGACAGCGTCCAGTGCTGCGGCGGCTTGGGCAGTGCCGTTGGGGCCGGTGCATCGAAGCACTTGCTGCCCGCAAAATGCGTCAATGCGGTGGGGATTAGTGCTTGCTGTGGCGATATTTTACCACCCGCGCTTGTTGTTGTTGGACTGCGTCGTTGCTTGCGCGCTGAGCCAAATGTACCGGCTGCAGTGGCCGACGGTGAGAAGCCACCACCCAAAATGGTAGCCGGCGATTGTCGCACCATCATCATCATTGTTGTTGTTGTTGGTGATGGTGTGGTTACTGCTGCTGACTGTGGAGAGCGTCCACCGCCGCCGCCGCCATTGCGCCGGCTATTGTTTGCAAAAAAGAAGCCTCCGCCTCCACCACCACCGCCGCCGTTCATCTGCTGCGGCGATTGACGCTGCTGGCGACTGCGCTGATTAGCGCCAGCGGATTGGGATTGCAGACGCTGCTGCTGCTGCATGCGATTGTTGGGCGTGGTGGGCGTGCAGTGTGTGGGCGATGTGCTTAAAGCTGGCTGATGGAAGTGGTGATTGTTGCTGTTGTTGTTGAAGTTTGTACTGCTGGCAATACTGTTGGAATGTGCAGTTACCGAAGGTGTTGTTGTTTCTATTGCTGTTGGTGTTGTTGCAGCTGTATTCGCTGTGGGTTGGTTTGCTGTTGCTGTTGTTGTTGATGATGGTGGGGGGGTTGTTGCGCCCTTTTTCAAGCGTATGGACTTTGTTGCTGATGCTGTTGTCATTTTAATGTTGTTTCTAACGCTATTGTGCGAGTATGTCATAGTAATTTTTGTTTTTCTCCGCTTTCTTCGCCAAAAAGCTTTACAACACAGATGTTGCTGCTGCTTCTTCAAATTTAAACTGAGCTCTACCCAAAAGTGCGCTCTCTCCTCTCTCACTCTCTCTCTCTCTTTCGCTCTTTCTGCTTGTTAAAATTTCTGCTTTTTGCTTTTTTTTTTGTTTTTGGTTATTCGCTAAATTAATGCTTAACGTTAAATATCACACGCACTTAAAATCAATTTTTGTTGTTTTTATTATGTATTATTTATCGATAACAAACGCAAACCTCTGCTAACGTCTCTGCATGCGCTTTCGCTCTTCGCCGTCTCCGTCGTCCTCGTCTCTTTGGCTTTCAATTTGACGATGCTACTGCTGCTCTCCTCTTCTGTTCTTCCTCCCTCTAGCGGCAAACGGGCGGCTGCTCACGTAGTACGTTCTTTTTTCTTCCTTTTCCTTCTAATTGTTGTTGTTGTAGCTGCGTTTGGTTTGCGTCTCGTTTTTTATGTACAGCTTTAGTTATATACTTTATATAGTTTAACTTTATGTATTGTTTATCAGTCTGTTGATTTATTTATCTCTTTTTGTTAGGCTATCCTCCTTAGCACTAATTTTACTCAAATTCTCTCTTTCTCTTGCCTTGCTTCTCTTCGTCTCTTTTCTTTTCTCTTGCCTAATTGTCGTAGTAGCTGTCATCCAAGCCGGGCCCGGGTCCTGTTCGATTTGAAAATAGAAAGAAAAATAAACAAAAAAAAAACATGGTTGAGCAAAAAATAATAGGTGACAGAAAGTAACGCGAGTACACACACAAATTCATAAATATAACATACACATGCGAAACAGAAATGCATAAAAGCTTTGCGACCCGCATTTTATGCATGTGTATGCGTATACCGTGTGTGTTCTATTTACGTTCATGGTTGTCACTTGGACGATAAAATAAAAGAATAATAATAATAAAAATCAGTTGGTAAGTTTCTACCATTTTTGGTAAATTTTTCACAAATTGCTGCAACCTGATTTGCGTCAACAATGAATACTCATTTTAGCTTTATAAACACGTACATTATTTATTTTTTATGATGCGCTCTTGGGTTTCTTTTTTTTTCTTTATAAAAACGTTTGTGACGACGTCAAAACGTGTATACCTGAATTAATGAATCAACACATATACAATTTACTAATACAATTGCGACTTACTTTGAGTTGTAAACCTTTTCACACAAATGTTGTTGTTGTCGCTGCTGCTTTTGCTGCAATCACTAACTCGCTCGCACACTCGCTGATTTTAGAATAGCGGTATGAGAGTGAAGAAGACGACTGTATGTATTTCGCAGTTATTGATTGCTTTGCAGCTGCGGGGGGTTTTTTCTTTGCCACTTTTTGTTATACTGATTATTACAAATTATTTGTATTTATATTTAAGAGTTGCCTTGTTTTTACTGTTGCCAGCTTTATTACAATTTTGCGATAGTTATTCTATAGAGGGAAATTGGATTGTTTTTTGTTGTTGATTTTATTTTTATGTTTGGTTATGTACGTATGTACGTATATATTTATATTTGTATGTATGTAAAATCACTTTCAAAATGGCGACGGGATGTTTGCTTAAAGGGATTCCGCTTAAAGCTTTCTCCTCTCACTTACAGACAAAGGCTCAAAAAAATCACACAATTAACTGATTCTGATTCGGTTTTGTTTAACGTTGTTTTCTTTAAATTTTAATGTTATTTTTTTTTATTCTCGCAAAGTACACGACGACTACAGGCATTCGCAATATAGTAGTTGTGCGACACACAAGAAAAGTTTTGCTTTTGCTTTTTTTTTAATTTGTAGTTGGTGCTTTTGCTTCTTGATTTTCTTTGTGTGCGATTAACTTCACTCGTTGTACTTTGACGCGTATTAAAATATTAAAGGTTACACAAATATTTGATTTATATCACTTAAATTAAAGACATTTACAATATATAATTACATATATATATATATTTTTTGCAGAAATTTTAATCAATTTTCAACTTTTTCTCCTTAGCTTATTCTTGCGCATAGGTACGCTCTCTTCGAATTTTCCACCATGACTAACGGACCGTCAAACAGTGTGGCCGGTTTATGACATGCTGAAAATACAGGAATTAGAGATTGGCGCGTGTCGTATAACGCATCAGTGCAAAATATCGTACGTAATACGAAACATTAAAAAACAATTAGTAGTAATAACGAGTTTATTCTTATTATCTACTTTCTATATATAGATAAAGGGAAAATATACCTAATCCAGAAAGTGAATAATTTGATAACTGCTTGGTTATATCAACCATACAACGGGCTACTGTTAAATACTCAAATGAGCTGTTAGTTTTCTGTTATGCCTTAAAAGAAGTGTGACCTTTTTAAGTTATCGATAGTAGTATCGCTGGCTAGGCGCTCGATTTTGAAACTAAACTTGTAACAAGTAAAAACGTTGCTGTCGGGCGTAAACGACAACGCAATACTCGTTCACAGTGTAATAAAATATACAGCCAGGCATTATTTGTTCAATGCAGAATTAATCTCTAATTAATTATGACAAATACAATCCATTCTAAGTTTTGAAAATAACAATTTATTTCGGATATCAGGGGAGGGCAAGCTTTTGTCCTACAAATTTTATTTTCAAAAATTCATATATTTTAAATGTAAAATCGATCTAAATGAAAAATCATGATCAAAATGCCATACATTTTGAGAACAAAAATTTTTCGAAAATGAATAAGGGGGGGTACATGATATTTTCACAAAAAATGAAAAAAATTTTATTTAAAAAAATGTATATATTTTTAATGCAGAACTAATCTAGATGACAAAACATGACCAAAATGTCATCAAACATGAAAATCCGTTCAGTTTTGACAAAGTTATGGAAGTTTGAAGTATGGGAGCTATAGATCCGAGAGCTTTACTTGTCAAAATTTTTGTCAATTTTGGCATGATTTTTGACAAAAATTTTGACCCCCTCAGATTCGAGTTCAATGTTGATTTTTATACTAATTATGACTAACACAATCGATTCAAAAAAACCGAAATTCGCAATTCGTGGCCAAAATGTTTGAACCGATCTTCAAAGGAGGTGAACAGTTATCTACCTTCCAAATTTGGTAACTCTAGCTTAAAAACTGTGAGAGATATAGG
>SCDS01000345.1:0-44207 GCA_004149465.1 Drosophila nigromelanica | reverse complement strand
TATTCTATGCAAAGAGATCGGCGGATTCTCCCCTTTTGGTAGGGCTGGTTGAGATGGTCAGCCAACGATTTTATAAAGTTCAGATGAATCAGCATGCTCACATCAATCAAATAGAAGACAATTGATACTCGGCCAGAGATAAGAAGCGTTGAACCCGGAAACAAAATATCGTTTGGCGAAAGCCGTTTGACGAAGTAAATCTCACGTAATAAATGGAGAGTTAGAGAATACCAGGGTACTTGTACACCTCGGCCAAAGATTTGGCGATGCATGCCTTCAATCTGCAGGAACTGATTGAGCAGCTGGCTTAAATCGCGACGATATCGTATAATATACCTGACTGTTAGGGCAGCGCCAACTTCGCGTGTGACAGCTATGGAAATTGCCAACCGCAAGACAAGCAGCTGAAAACTTGGTTCGTTTGTGCTCCGCTCTATCATAAAGTACTGAATTATATGCAGACTAAGTGGCCAGACGAACACAAGGTGCAATATCTTCGTATAGATATGCCAGAAACGAGAGCTAACCACTTTGTTCTGTTCGCGATCATACCGCAATTCGCTGATCGCAAGAATTTTGGTCAGTATGTTGAACACTCTCAACAGAACCTTTAGACAGTACGACATAATCGACACTGACTGCTCTGGAATGAGGACTAGTCGACGCTGTTGAATATACTACTCAATGCGGAGTGGGTTTAATTAGAAAATGTTGCAAGGGTTTAACGCCATATTATAACACATATGTTAGCTATATCTATCTAATTAGCCGAGTTATAGGTGTCCTATATACTATTTCATTAATCCAACGACATCACTTTACCGAGTTAAGTGCTTTCACTTTGGCTGAGCATAATTAATGCCGCTTTTGGCATCCAGCCGGCATGCAATTTGCGCCTATAATTGCTGAGCTCTTTTTTGTACCCTATAAATCGACTAGATAGGGTATAAACATAAATAACAGGTTGAAAAGCTTTGCAAGCAACGATTTTTTCCAATATTAACTCTATAATCTGCTTTGTACTCCAAAAGTTAGTGATATGAGATCAAATAGCCTTGCAAACAAATAACAGAAAAATACTGTATATTTTTCTGATAGTTTCTATATTGGATATATAACATATATGCATATATACCAATGTATAAATTGAAAACCTGTTGACAATACACTCAAAATTTATTTAATAGAATGTCTGTACATTTGCGGCAGTATGTTAATTGTCTAGCAAGGCAATCAAGACCCCTCTACGCAATTCTCACAAATTCAAGTAGTGCCTGCAAACTTTTGCTGCTATCAGTGATGTGTGTTTTTTATTTAAAAGTTATATTTGAAAGGTTGTGGTTTTTTACCGGTAAGTCGTTCTTACTCACTTGATCTCCCTCATTTTCAATCTTTAGCTTTCTCTCTCTGTCTCTTTCTTTTTCTTAACTCTTTCGACTTCTAATTTTTGCACTTTTATATCCTTTCACTCTGTTAGTGTCCTGCTATTTGATTTACTCTTGGTCTCTCATTTTCTCGCACTTTTTCTCTCGCGCTCTCGATCTCTCTCTTTGGCATTATTTCGCTCTCTCCCTTTTTACTCTCATTCTCTTTCTCTTACACTCTCTATCTCTCTGATTCTCGGGTTTTCTCTCTCATAATCGGTCTCTCGCTTACTCTCTTTTTATCTCTTTCGCTCTCTCTCTCTCTCTCTCTGTCTTTCTCTTTGTCTCTGTCTGTCTATCTTTTTGTCTCTCTCTGTCTCTCTCTCTCTCTCTCTGTCTCTATATCACTTTCTTACTCTGTATCTTCCCATGTAACAAAGCTATATGAATTCTTGCCAGCATCAAAGTATTAAAGAGTCAATGTTGACAGCAGCAATTTTTTTTATACCGACGTAAAATATCGGGATAAAACCCTAATCAGTCAGTTATTTCAACTCTGTTTACTGGGTATATTTAGTTCTATTGGTCGTGCCTAAAGCTTGTTTGGACCAGCGCTGTGACAACACATGTATCCGTTATGAATTAATGTTAGAAATAACTCGACAGCGGCTCATTTGTCAAATTTTGGGTATGGCCGGAGCAATACGCTGCCTATTTTTGGGTTGACTATCCAGCCCCCTTGGGCGGCACGCATCACAGTGGACACCTGTTCGTCCTCGAGTTTCGTTTTCTGCAAATAGTGCGATCTAAATGACGTCTTCTGCAGCCAGGCATATTTGATATATGAGTTTGTTTTCAACTGTCTTGTGTTGTGTGTGGGAGGGAGGGCAGCATTTAGCTCCCAACGGCTGCTGCTGCTGGCAATCAACCATTTAGCAGCATTTTAATTTGACTAATTTGTGAGGCAGCCTACAATAAAAGTTTGCAAGCCCCTCACATGCTCCTCTCCAGCCACGTTGCGGGGCGTGGCAGTTGAGATACGTGTGTTGGCGGGCTACAAATTAATCGTTGCCATTAGCTTTGATTTATGATTGTGAGTTTTACTCAACAGCTGATGGAGTGTGGCAACCCTGGCTGGGTGTGTCCTATTCATACATTTACTTATGGCCCGCCATATTTTGCGCACATTATTTATAGTTTTATTTCCATTTGGCTTGCGGTGGTAACAAATGTGCTGGGTTAATAGCCAAGACATCTCTTTTTTTTCTGGCCAACGGTCGAACCAAGCCAGTTGAGGGATTGCCGTTTGTTATTAAATGTTTATTAGGAAAACAATTATATGAAAACTGCGCACTTCAAATGTTACTTTAGTATATAAATTTATTCATGTTATTCATATAACCCATGCAGCACTATTCATATTTTATTATCCATATTTAAACTTGGAATTCCGAATGGAAAATTTTCTTGCGTAAAACTCAATTATTATGATATATGTATATTTACAAATATTTTTCACGGCCTAACCAGTTTCAAATTAAATAAGAAGAAATATAGCAATATTTTTCAGCTCTCAACCATAATCCAGGTCCAGCAAGCATTTTTATACTCTGTCCGTCTGGTTGTCCGTCTGTATGAACTACAAAAACTAGAAAGCTGATCTTGGACTGATTCAATTCGTAAATACCATACGCAGAACAAGTTTATCATTGTTTTTCGATATATTGCCTGGTTTCATTAATATTGATTTCAAGACATGGTTTTCATACTATATCTCGGAGACTATAAGAGATAGAGGCACCAAATTTAATGCGTTTTTCGTGTAAAGCATACACAGCATTTTGAAAATTTTGATACCTCCCACCAATCATCCCCAAAAAAATATCGCAAATCAAGTACTGCAGACTTTTAAATTGGTTTGTAGATACATTTAAATGCTCTTAATAAGTCCTCAAAATATCATAACGATCAAACATGAAGTTTAGCAGAAAATTAAGAATTTAGTTTCTATAGTAGCGGTTGAAATATTTTAAAGACAGATCTCAGGGTTCGGGGTATCTCCTAGTCGGGCACTCCCGCCCCGAGCCTTCTCACTTATATTTGTTACCCATGTCCCTGTTGTATAGCATGCCAAAGTTATTTTTTTTATCAAAAAGTAATCAATAATAATAATTTTCAAAGATTCCGCAGCTTCCCAGCATAATCTGGGGCTATAAAATATCGGAGCGCAACATATATATGCCGCCGCTTCTACAGCTTTTGGTTTTTGTCGGTCCATGCTCATATATTTGTGCTGCAAGTGGGCGTGGCATCGTCACAGCTTGACTCAATTACAGCAATTTATGCGAATTAAGTGCGAGACACGTCGGAGCGCATAAAATGAAGCCAATGCTCGCTATCAACTCTACGCCCACTCCAACTCCCACTCCCGCTCCAGCTACCGCCCACGCCCACGCCCGCATTCACTCACTGACAATTCGCACTGCATGTTAATTTGATTTAGATGCATTGCTGAGTGAACCTTTTCTTTTTGGCCAAGCGGCTGCTGTGGCGTTTGCTCATTAAATTTAATTTGGCGACGCAGCCGGGAGGCGGGAGAAGCGTTGGTAAAAATGCGGAGCGTGAAGAGCGAAGCGAAGAGAGAGAAGAGTCTGTTAGCAGCAATTTATAAACAAAAGCCAGCACCGCACAAACGCCATAAATTGGTGGCTGATATTTCACACATGCTGGCCACATTAGGGTGCTTTCATACATCTCAATATGAGTACATACGTATACATATATACATATATATATACTATATGGTATACATATGCGTGCATTTCAATCCAACCAAGTGGCGCTAATAAAATGCTTAATTTACCAGCTCGGGCCCCACACAACCTTTTGGCTGTAGGTACGACTATATTTTTGGCGTTTCCCCGTGCCCTTGGCCAAGACCCAATCGTTCCGTCGGACCCATAAACCAAATATGCGCACACGTTTTTATACCCTAGAATTTAGTCAACAAACGGGGAGCTATGACCTGAAGGCAACTCGCCTTTTATACGATAGGCACAGTATTCACAGTTGAATTTAGCACTTACAGGGTATATTAAAGCCACTCATAGTCCCAATATTAGCCAGGGTAAACAGTCGAACATATGCGATTGCTCTTATTCTCATTGTTGCTGTTGTCGATCAGGTTTATTGTTTCTGGATTTTTATGATATTTTATTGCTTTGCAAATTGTGTGTTCGAGTAAATGTATGTGTGGATGTGTGCGTGTGTGTGAGTAGTTTAGAACTCTGCTTTCAATATTCATTTGTGGTATTTGGCGTACTTTTGAGTTTATGTACCATTTCTTGACTGAGTGATTGACTTGTTTGAGTTTACAACAACGCAAATCGACGAGATTTTACAACGTAATTGAGTTTAAATCTATAAACATGAGTGCTGTGTATAGAAATATAACAATTTCCAAAAATGCTTTACTAAATATTTGTAAATACAAGTTGCAAGACAAATAAGCAAATATATTTTAAAATTGTACATGATTGCTTTCATTTTACTATTTACATTATTTGTGCAGCTTCACTAAATAACTGAAAATTAACACTCAAACCGCTTTGAGGTTGACAAATAAAAACTAGAAGGAGCTGTTATCTTTAAAGTGCCGAACATTAAATACCCTTGCATACATATAGACTATATGCGCCCTATATCTATTTTTATTATTTACATTCTATATCTATATATAACCATATACTTTATGGGTTACATATTTCCTTAAAAAAAAACATAAACCGTCGGCTAGCGTATAAAAATAGCTTGGCATTTGCAATCTTTACAAAATCTCTAAATTGAAAATCCCAAAAAAAGTACCATAAAATATTATTAAATCGAAATGAAGTTGGGCGTAAATTTTAGTAGCTTACTGTGTAGCTGGCAGTTGAACCAAATAACACAAATCCGAAAATATTTTTTATGTGCCAGAAGTTGTTAAGCCCGAATAATTTAAAAATACTAGTAAACCAGTAAAACTAGCTTCATTACTTAAATGGCTTAATAAAATTCTGTATTTAATTTCAAGTTCCAGCAATTTAAGAATATCTTCAAAACACCTCGTACTTGCATTAAACTGTCATTCAAATAGTCCTAAGGACCCATAACAATTTGTTTGAAGTTTACTCGCAAATCGAAGAGCACAGCTGGTTGGTGGAGCTGACTCGGGGATTTCGGCGCAGCCATAATCAAAATTACAATGCGCATTTTGGTCATTGGCCTTCGCATAAATTGAAAGAAGGAATAATATCAGATATATTTATTTTTATTTGCAATGAACTTGTGCCAAGGCAGAGACGCCACACATATAACTTTAGTTGCACACATGCTACATGCCACATGCCACATTTAAGCCGCCATTTTATGGTAGTATGGAAATGGGGGTGGCTGTTGCTTGTCTATTTCCGGTTTGTGCGCCATTATTGTCATTCCCATCGGTGTCCATGACGCGCTGCTGTTGTGGTTTTCTAAACGTTTGTTTTCCTTGCGTTTTGCATTTCCATTTTTCTTTTCGGGGCCATGTCTTCAGCTCGCCTTTTATTAGAGCCCCACAACATTGTGACAGTGTTTAGTTCAATTCAGTCTTCCCTCTCCCTCTCCCACTCTCTTTCTTTTTATCGTTGTTACTTTTTTCCCTTCTCGCTCAGGATATTTTCCATTTGGCAACGCCGTTATGGCCTTTTTATTATGATTTTGTTGATTTCGCTTTTCCGTAACGGCAAAAAAAAAACAAGATAGGAAATCAATGTTCTACACACGAATGCGAAATATCCTTTCAAGTACCAATATCTATATCTTTTTTGTACGTTTCCAATTAACATTGTCTTTATAGAAACAAGATAAAAGAGATATTTTTATTATCTAAAGATTCGCTTATCTAAAAGCTCAAAAAGATAAAGTATATTTACTACTTAGTTAGAGTTCGTAACAAGCGCGTGACCTTAGTTAGTGGACCCACAACAAGACTATTAAGGGAACCTGTTTTGGACATGAGAGTTGTGAGGTTGCTTGGAAAATTTGCCTTTGTGCCTGGCATAGGCGACGCATTTAAATGAGACGCGTCATTGCCAGCACTTTCGTTAACACTTCAGGCCAAAAGGCAACTTTAATTTGAATATTGCTTTGCGATGCGTCGATGGTGTTTACCTTTGCGATCAACTGAAGTGAGTCCCCGGCACGGCAGTCAATAAGCACTGGACTCGCTGCCATTTGCTGGTTTGCAACTCTGAGTACAATCAATAAAAATCAACTTAGTTTAAATCAATTTGTTAGCCATGTTGAACCCTCTTACCAATTCCGTTTGCCAACCCTTGGCATTCGCACATATCTTAATTTTCTATGCGTTCTGTGAAGCTACCCACACAAAAATAGCACAATACAGTTAGTTGCTGAGAGAGAGTTGCGCGGTACGGAGGGTACGGGGGCGTGCCAGATCCAACATAAGCGCAAAATAATATGCCAAACCGAATGGAGCATGGGGCCAGCCAGTAAACTGCGAAGTCAGCCTTAGTAAACATTTCCGTTTAATATTTGCTTTAACATTTTTGGAATAGCCAGAAAAAATGTAAAGCAATAACCGAGGAAGCAGAAAAGCAACCAAAGTTGGGAGCAGCAGCCCCCAAGGGTGTGAGGCCTTTTAGTTCTGTTTTCCCTTTCCCTTTTTGTTATTTTTTCGGACTAGGGTGAGCATATTTAATGAGCGGATGTGACTATAGACAATGAATGAGTTTATTTGCTTAGCATAGGGCATAAATTTTACTAATGGCAATCACTTTTGATGTTTTTTAGTTTTCCTTTTTTATTTGTATTTGTCTACAACCCTCAAATGCTAACATTCTTGGCTCGGCTCCTTAACATTCTCAGCTTTAAATAGGGGTTTGTCTTGTATAAACATTAAGTTTGAGTGCAAATTAAAAATAATTGAATTTAATAAAAATTCTCAAAATTACATGGGACAGAAAACTTGGGTCAATTTAATGCAAATAAAAAGTTGTTCTAGCGAAAATATGATTTTAAAATATATTTTTCTAATGTACTATATTTTTTTATATCAACGCCAGCCAAAAAAAAAAAAAAAACAAAGAAGAATAGCAGAGACAGGAATAGCTCCGAGCTGCAGGCTGGTTTTGCGCAACAAAAACAACAGAAAATTGCTCTGGGCTTTGGTTGCCGTTCTATGTAAATAGAAGCGACTATAAGTCTATGATATTATATTATGTTATGCCATAAACCAACAATGTGCCGTGCACTTTTAGAGTACATTCGTCTGTATGTCTGCTTGTCTGCTTGTCTGCCTGACAGGATGTCTGTCTGTCTGTCTGAATGTGGCATCCATAACAGGATTTTGTCAGGCTTTTTATAAGAGACGAAGTACACATGAAAACAAATCAGGCAAAGGCGGTTAGCACACAGAAAACAAAAACAGTGTCCATCAGCTGAGAAGCTTTAAAATTTGTCTAAAATGCAAAGAAAATGTAAAAGCTGTGAACCAAATAGATAAATAATCTATTTACTGTCATCTTAAAACGCATCTAACACTGCGCTCCTTTGATGCCGCTCTTAATATATCATTTAAAGGCCCATGCCCTAACTTCTTAAGCCATTTCCTCGCACTTCATGTCCAATAAACTCGCTGTCATAACGTTCATCGTATATGTCTACCGCTCCTAAGCTCACCTTATAAAGTGCTGGCGCCGGGATCATAAAACTTCCATTTCACAGCATTTTGATTAGTTATTTTCCATCTGGCTCATTTTGGCTGGATCACATTTGGCCGCTTGTCCAACGCGTCACTGCGCTCAAGTCATCAACTTGTCAGTTTTGCTTGAGGCAAACATATTGGCAGTGCGACCTTGGCCAGACCTCAGACGAATTTGCGGCCTGTAAGGGAGCAAGAGGGGAAATAGAAGTTAGGGCAGGAGCTGGATCAACAGACATGCTAACTATGGTCATGAATCAAATCAAGAACAGCGACAAGTGTAAAAACAAGAGAGACTAACGTTTTTTACAGCTGGGACTTATAAATACCCTATAAATATAAGTTTTCAAGAAAGTGTAATATATACGGTTGACTATGGCTTAAATGGTGCAATCATTGAATATGAAAAATAAGCATGTAAGCAAAAACATTTTAAAGATTTAAAAATGTTGATATTTAAAAATAGTATGAAACAACGCTTTGTTTAAACTATTTTATACTGATTGTTGGACATAAGTCTCTTTGCCTCGAGTTCAGTCTGGATAATAGGTAGAATCTTATATTTACTTAGTTGTTGTTCTTCTTTGGTTTTCTGTATTCAAAGTCTAGAAATTATGGTCTTCTCAAAAGAAGAAACTAGTTCACATACAAAATTTTTATTTGCATTTAGATACAACTGTTGATGTTGATAAAGAATTGATAAATTAAACATTTTATAAAAACAACTATAAAAATTATAATACCCATTGTAAATTGCTTAATAAAAATAATAATTCGAACGAATTTAACCCCATAAAGAAGTTTGGTTAAGAAGAGGCGCGACGAGACGAGACCAGACGAGACGAGACGAGAAGCTTAAAGCCGCAATAATACTCAAAGTTGGAGTAATTGCCAACAGACTGGCGTTGACTTTACGAGTATAAACATGCCATAACTCGAAGGATAGTCTACCCGACCAAGGCCCAACCAAAGTTTTCGCAGCTCCAAGTTCAAATAAATTAACCATTAAACCAAGGCATTTGTTTTTACAGCGTAGACGATACGTTGGCAAAGTTTATGCAAATTTTTTGCGTCTGACGATGTGCGATATGTTATGGCAATATATATATAACTCTTCCACACACCCACACTCACACACTTGTATGTGTGTGTTTGTGAGCGAATGACCAAGTGTCATACACAATGGCAATTAACCCAATTCGCTAGTGTTGTTAATGATGCTTTGACGATGGCTTCATAGGCAGCCTGCATGCTGCCCCAATAAGTATGCAACACACGAGCCATTTGGACTGCAAATTAATGGGTGGCAATAAGTGGCAGGCAATTGGGGCCAACCAGCTGGTCCTCTCGTGCAGGCTGTTGATAGGCAAAAGAAAATGTTTTTTTGGCCACCGAATAACTGCATGCAATTAGCTCATTTCGGAACTAACTGCAGATTTAAGGAGCTTTGTGTGCGTGATTTGAAAATCCTGCTGCTAATCTTAATCTTTGTTCTTAGACTGCAATGATAAACAACAAAAACAAAACAATAAGAGCTAATTTGAGTTTCTTAACACTTTAATGGCGACCGTCCACATATATAAATATACAATTATGTGTACACATGTATATCCACATGAGTCGTCAAATTTATCGCCGAAAGCCATTATGGCACCAACAACTGTTGGCCCTATAAATTTGTTAGTAAATATATCAGACGTCGGCGTCAACGGCGACGCCAACACCGCATGGTGCTCATTATTTTTCAGCAGGCGCTCAACTCGACTCATTTTTCTTGGCCTCGGGCATATTATATAAAGCATATAAAGAAAATATACACGCATATAATGAAAATAAGCGCAGAAAAACATTTTGTGTTAAATATTTTACATGTTTTGTTTTCAGTCCTTTCGGGGAAGACAACTTTGATTTGAAAACTCATCCTGTTTCTTCTTGGCCTTCCGCCGGCAGCGCCATTCAAATTGTCAACAGCTTCCACAGACTTGGCCCAATTGTGTCTGGGCTCGTACAATGGCAAGAAAACGTAGGAGGACTGTTCTGGGTCGCTTCAGCTAAGCTTGTTGTTGTTGTTTTTGTTGTTGTGGTCCCGGATTGTCTTACATGGCTGCCAGTCAGTCAGCTGTTACAGTTTGTATTTCAGTTTCAGTTTTTATGCGTTTTCTCCGAATCTTGCATGGAACAGTTTTTGTCTTGATTTCATGTTGAGACATTTACAAATTATGCCCCACACCAACGCCCCGAGGTCACTTGTTGTGCCCGTTTCTGTTGTTGACCCAGTCAAATCTATGTCTACAGTTTCTCCTCTTTCAAAAGTCTGCATCAAGTTCACAGTTCAAATGTCAGGCCAGTAAATTGAGTGACAATGACGCGGTCGACGCTTAACCGAAAGACCCAACTCTGGATGCGGGTCAAAAAGCCTTAGGCGACTCTTACCTTGAATCTGAAATGATTTCAAATGAGATGTATGTCCCTGGGGTGCATTTTGCCTTTTGACAAATTTTAAAGCTAACGATTATATTAGAAAATCAAATATGCACAGACTTGCAAAAATTAAATTAAAATCTGTAAAAATATCATGAATTCATAAAAATAAACGTATAAAATGCAATATTTCGGAGACGAAGTGAGTTAAAGAAAAAAGAGAATAGGTGAAAATAACAGCAAGTAAATAAGAAAAAGAATATTTAAATTAGAGAGATTGCCTTTCTTAGCAATTCTCATTAGTTCAAGTAAATCATATCAATGTGTATGAGGAGTTATAATATAAAGTTATATTACAAAGATATTCAGTAAATATTATATAATTTAAAAAATATATATATATATATAATGAAATATACCTAAATTGTAATTTTGTTCACGTTGACTATTACCACAGCAACTATGCTCAACATTCTTGCGCTCAGTGTATACTCTACATTCATTTATGTCACAGTCACATAATCCTTGCTGGAATTCCCTTGGCTTATGTTGCACTCGGCTTGCCGCATTCATCTGATATAATGCACTTTAATCAAGCTATGCTTATTATAAATTAATTTAGTTGCCAGTATCTAAAGTAACGCGATTAGTTTACCTGGATATGCTTAATATAAAGCTACTTCAGCTCAACCTCCACAATTCCCTTGAACTTCCATCACTCCCATGAAATTCATTCTCTATGCACAGGCACCAAGAAATATCCTGAGGCTAGACTGCCTAACAAGGTTGGAGGAGTGGCCGGCTTATGTTTTGTGTTATTTTCTAACTGCATTTTGATACCCTGCTATGCGGTATTCCATGACCTCTTTTATTTCCCCCTTTTATTCCATTTGCAGCTGAGACTACAGTGTCTAAGTAATGGTAATGGACCCATGGCCCTGCACCTGAGTCTGCTAAGTATTTTTTGGACTTGTTATCATTTCATTTGCAATGCAGCGACAAAAAGGCGTCAAAGCGGCCAGAGTATAACAAGTTGATGTATTATTCAAAAGATGTGACTAGAAAAGAGCGTTCTTAGTGAATGTTGCCGTATTAAATTTTCATGCTGTTCGTTTTAAACGCTTGGCCAAGTTCGTTGTTAATATTCAATTGTTGTATTCGTTTTTATGCATACACATTTATGATTTTCCATTTAAAATGTAAACGTCTGGCAATCCACAAACATCAGCAAGGTCTACAATAATGAAAGGAAAACATATTTATTTAACTTTTGCATATACAAAAATAATTTATCAACTGAATCAGTGAAAAGCACATTCTCATCTGGCGACTTTTTAAATGACAGACGCTTTGTACACTTTGATACGGCGCTTACAATTAAGAATTCCATTTCATCGGACACAAATCAGTAAAAAAGAAATTTATACAAAATAAAATAATAAATGAAGGCTTGGAATCGATTCGGCTTGCCACGGCAATCAAATAAATGATGCTTCGTTCGCCATTGTTGGCCTGTCAAAAAGTTGACAATTTTTCATTCACGAATATGAGAATAAAAATGATTGTACACCAAGTTGTACGAGCACAATTAAAAGTGCATTTTTTTCGGTCTGATATTGTTTCATATTGATTTATTTATCAAGTGAGCCGCATAACATTTGAGGCAACATGTTCGTATACCCTTGCTGGGGGTAATATAATTTTGTCACGAAATGTGCAACATAGAAAAGGAGAGGACTCCTAACACTGCAATTTATCTATATTCGTAATTAGTATCATCAATAAAGTCCATGTCTATTAAAAAATTACGTTTTTATTTTCTTACGTATTTTAACCCAACATAATTGTGAAAGGAATTATGTTCCTATGTTCAAAAAATGTATGTATTTTATTATTAATTTATGCAGATACCACAAAAACAAAACTATGTCAAATTGCATATACTAAAACTTTATATTGTAAAATAGTTCCTTAAGTTATATTGTGCATCATAACTAAATGTTTAAAGATATATTATGATTTCAATTACTTTATATGTATGTATGTATGCATATATTGCGGAATTGGAATTATACTAATTTAATACATGAAATTGTGATATTCGTTTTACGGCTTACTTTTCTGGCCCCAGCCTAGGAATACAACTGGTATTAAGGTGTATTATATATATTAGCTTCTATCGGTTAATCGGTCATATGTCTGCAAGGGTATTTAATCTTCGGCAATCCGAAGATGCCTGTTCTTTCATCTTTTTCTCTTATTTCATGTTGAGCAATTGCTGATAGTGACACTTGCAACGTTCGCTGTCGCAATAATTTGTCATGATTGTGTGTCATGCCAACTGGCCAGACAAGCTAAAAGCATCCCCAACACTGCTCCTGGTCGGCACTGGGGCACATTTAGAGCTTTATGTTTTAGCCATGTTCCAATGAAATTAATTACACACTTATCTGACTGGCATTCACTGTAAAATCTCATTGTCAGTTAAGTATTTTTGCACGGCTCCCCCCGTTTAGGTTGTCTTCTCGGTTTATGTAAAACAATACAAATAACGTCACGAGCGACATTTTGATTATGAGACGAAGCCAGGGAGCACACGCCAACTAAAACACGCGCCCAGACATTGCTGGTACTCCCACACACTTATGTAAACTTTCAACTGGGGGCCTCCCCCAAGCAATGCGTAATTACACCACGGACGCACGAGCGCCACAACCTGCAGCAGAGCCAATACACGTGTCCATCTGGGGGGGAGGATGGACAGAGGTCATTCCGGCATCTGGTTGGAAATTACGTTTAGAAGATAATGCAAAAGTGTGGACAAGTAACAGAGGTGCCAGCTGTTATGCAAGTGTCGCCCAACACCTGTGCAACATCCGAGTCGACTATTTAGGAGTAAAGTGCAGTGCAATGTAGGCTTAATTAGTTTTGTATTCAGTGGGATTAGCCATTAGCTCAGAGACAAGACCCAGGGCTTATGTCTACAGGCTGTCAACTTGATTGTCGTACAGCTCAAACCTCAATAGGCCTGGGACTAGACCAGCTGATTAGACCCTGCGAACCCTTTTCATTCAGGCACAGAGACGACAGCCTGTCAAACATGTCTTGGCTGCGCTGGGGGGTTTGTCAAATCCGAACATTCGAAATCTCGAAATATGCTAAATAGATATACCCACAAAGTAGCTGGCTGGCAGTGGTTCTAAGTGGTTTTAAGTGGGTGGTTGGTTGGTGCGGCCACCTTTGAACACCAGTTTTAATGAATTCTGATAACACGCCAGGCCACCAAGTTGGCAGCCTGTCTCCTTAGGGTGTGGCCAAGATCTAAGTGAAGCAAAGCAACGCAATTTCAATTTTCAATGCTGTGCACACCTGGCTCAGTGGCATGGGCGTGGCCAGCTTTTCGGGTGGATAATCTCCAAGCTGTCTTCAAACGTCGTCAATGAGATTAGCCCAACAAATGAAAAGAGAACAGACAGAGATAAGTTAATGAAAACACCGACAAATTACATGCCAATCATGACCAAGAGGAGCCGAGAATTGACCATACCCAGCAACTGTTCAGTCCAAACTGTAGTTAACAGTGGTCTAGCGTTAACATTGCTGCCGTCAACTTAGAGTTAACAGCGCTCTGTAGCTCTCCCATTCCGAATTCTGTTCACTCTGTTGCTCTCAAAATGTTGTGTTTTCCAGTTGCGGCTGCTGGAAAAGCCGCCAAAAAATCAGCTGTTCGCTGGCTTTGTAGTCCAATTGGCTTAAACATATTTTAAATGCTGCATTTGGCATGACAAACAATAACAAATAACCAGCTTCACCTTGACATCTCAAGGGGCTGGCATTTTAATTGAATTTTATTTATGTAGTTAAATGTCTTAAATGTCTTAAATTCATATGACGATAAGGATAAACCGGCGCGACACGTCTTGACTGCGCCCATAAATTTGTCACTTCCTACCGCCCGCACGTCCTCTAGCCGTGTGTTGACTTTAGCCGGCAAATGGTGCGTGTCCAAATCGCATATCGACGTCTGACGTGGGCCGGAGTTAAGCCAAGGCGTTGTTTAACGTTTTGACCAAATAAAACGGGCAACAAAAACCCGAAAATAAAACGAAATAAGACAAACGGCAATCGACAATAAATAAATTGCCGCCAAAACGTTTTTATCGTCGTGCAGCCTTTGACACATTTGCTTAATGGCCGCCAAAATAATTCAACTTGAATGCGGCCCCATGGCGTATGCGCAATTAAAAGATTTTGCGTGTGTTATCGCAATCCAACGGCCTTGACAAGTTATTTGCCCAGCGTTTATTTTTATTTCATTTTATTCATTTATTTATTTTTTTTATGTTACTTATTTTAGCGATTTTAGTTATTGGCCAATTGGTTCATCTAACAATTTCAATATGTTTTTCTTGTTGGCGGTATTTTCATATGCCTAAGCGAAACATAAATCTAGCTATAAACAAAATAAAAAAACTTTTGGCAAGAATACTTCAAGGCTTTTGATACTCTGTAATTGTTGGTAGTAATCTTAATGATTTAAGCATTTCATTCAAAAATTGTATCTTCAAAAATTAAATCAGCTTTTGATATCATTTCATTTATTGGTTTTTGAATCAACCTTGTCACCTTTAGCTCTGGACACAGGATATCTGCTAGACTAACAATTTTATTTATTTATTTTTTTTTTTTATTATTCACTGCAAGTTGATTTATGATTCGATATGGTTGAATCAGCTGGCTCCTTTCACCTTCTTCTCTCTGTAGATTGACTCGCTTTTAACTTGTGCAATTGGCCATTTAAAATGCGAGTAAAGGTCCTACAAATTCATTAGCACCCACAATGGGTAGAAGCCAGACAAAGTTTTGTTATTAATTTTTATTGTTTGGCAATGCTGTTTCCGCTCGAAACCTCCCATTAGTGTGCCCACGCCGAGCCCAGTTCCGTGGCATTCCAAACGCAAATTAAACGCTTGCGGCATGCCACAACAGCGTTTCTCTCATATATCGGTGCCGCTTAATGCCTCCAGCCTGGAAGTACATTGTTTTTCCATTTGTGCGGCTCGTTTTAATTGCAAACCATGCAAAATGGGCCACGTTATTGTGGATAACTGTTGGCCCCGGCTGCGTTTGGCGGGGTTGGTTGGGTTAGTTGGGTTGAGTTGGATTGTGTTGTGTTGGGTTGGGTTATTGCTGATGTTGTCGGATCTTTGGCAACGCAATATCTGATAATTTCGCATTCTGTGCATTATATTAGCCAGCAATTTGTGGTCTCTGCAAATTTGTACATTCAATTGAGGGTTATGGTTATATTAGGCTAGCTGCTAACTGCGGTGATTCATTTCTTAATTCTTTTTTTCTAAAATTAGAAACAAAGTTTTAGGCTTAGAAGGTTTATCGTGAAGCTCAAAATGAACTTTAATGGAATATTTTAGTTTCATACTCATCACTCTGTACTCAAACTTTTGACCAACCTTTTTTCCTTTTTATATTTTCTGTGGATGTCCTACAAAGGCAAAGCACATTTCGGCAAAGGACAAAAATGCTTATGTAAATGTTACATTTAGGTACATAAAAATCGAAAGCCACAGGGTTATATAAAGAAAAATTATATTTTTCGGTGAAAAGCGTTTTATTGACAGTCGTTAAAGGCAGCCGCTCGTAATTTAATTTATACTGTAATTAATTTTATTTGTTATTTGTCACGAAACTCGTTGGCAGAATAAGCAAAACAAAAGCTTGACCCTTTATGACCCGACCCAGACATCAGCTGCCTGGCAGCTATTGGAAAAATGCTTGGTTTTATTTTTTTTATTTATTTATTTATTTTTTTTTTTTTGAAAAGGTCAGTTTTGCTTTACTTTAGATTTCTGTGGAAATTGACTTTTGAAACTGTTTTTCATTGAAAAGTTTTGCGCACGAGCTTTTATTTATCTGCAAATATATTTTGTTGTATTTAAGTAAACAAATGAGTTAACTTTGACTTTAATTTAGTTTAGCATTTTTTTTTTACAAGTTGAGATTAAAGTTGAAATTCATACTAATCAGAAATAGCATAGAAATCCAAACTTTACAAAGCTATTTAAATCCTGATTACACAGTAAACCACCATGAGTGTGAATCGCAACTAACGGTCTTAAAATATAATTTTACGGGCTGGCTAATAGACTTGTAAGCGTTTTGCCCCTTATATTAAGCCATTTGTAATCCACAAAGCAATTACCAAGCAGTAACAGGCAAAGTCACAACACAACCATAACGTTCAACTGCTGCCTGTGGTCCAACTTTGGTTGGACTCTACTCTGGTCACACTCTTTGGTCGGTTACCTATTTTTGTATGAATGTCACGCAAATGCTGTTGGTTTATTTTACTGCACCATTTTCGGCTACACTTCGGAAAGCAGCTGAAGAGTCAAGCAATTCAAATGTACCCAGAAATAAATCAGGCTGATTTAAGCAAATTTAAAGGGAAACTCACAACAAGCTGAATGGGCGGTCTAATTGGCTCAAGAACCACATGAGAAGTGCCGAGAGAGGCGCAGGCAGCACCAATTTTTGCACAGATGGATTTAAGCGTTTGCTCGAGCGCTTCTCAAAGGATTAGGGCGACATCCCTTTGGTTACGTTTCATGTTGTATCAATGGCTGACACTTCATTTCGCTGGTGACTGGGGGAATCGCTCCCATTCAGGTTTAGAGGCTCGGTTCACTTTGATTTATGGCCCTCGAGTTGGCTGCGATTCAAGGCTGCCGACAGTCGACGGTCATTGGTGACCTTAGCCTTAGCCTTAAGCTAAAAAGGTGGCAGTACCATGATGGGAACTGGGCGTGGCTGGATTTGCGGTAGACACAATAGTCTGGGCCGCGTCTTCTAAGCGTCGTTTATCTAATGCTAACTACTCCTTTGGGTGTCTGCATTGAATAAGAACACCCTTAACGCCTAATTCAAATGACACCAAGGACTCGCTGGCGGGTCCATACATAAAAGGACCGCAACGTGAACGTCGCATCACATAAAAAATTCATTCATAAAGTGGGCTTATCTTTTTCCATTTCTGTTCATTGCCTCACCCTTCGCAATGAAATTTAAGTTGATGGTCTTTTGGTGGTCGAGAAATGCTGTTAAGACCCCAAAAATTCTCTTGCTCTCTTCAATTTTTTCAATTTGTGTGACATCTTAAAGTTTTTTACGGTTTAACTTCTTTTATTTGGCTTCGTTGCGGCTTAATTAAATTATAAGACCTCGGCATTGGCCATTTGCGAATGGTCTTTAATCTTTCGACAAGCGCTAATTGCTTTTTATCGACCTTAATTCGGTTTCCGGGAATTGTATAAATGTGTTTCTTTGGTATTTCAGACATCAACATCTGGCAAATGAGGATATATGTTTGAAATATTTTTTTTGTAGAATATTTAAACAGTATTCGCACTAAAACGTTTAATATTAAAAAAAAACGATAAAATAAAATGTATTCATATATAATATTTGTACGGGTCATGTTGAGTTTCTCATAATATTCTTGATAAAATACTCATCCATCTGCATAGTTTCCCTTCGGTATTTGTTAGTCAAATGCCTTCTACAGTTGATATATTTTGTTTGACAATGGAATTGCTTTGTGTGTTGCCAAAATTTTGTTTCAATCAATTTGACTAGCTTCTGCGGCTTTCATATGCAAATCCATACAAGAGTTTAGCTATTTTCTGTTTATATTGCGTATCATTTTGTATGGCTTTCAATTTATCAGCCCCTCACCTAGTCGGCAAGCCTCTAAACCCAACTTGAAATTCAATTTAGTCGTGCGTTTGATATGAATTTCAAAATTGCTTGTATAGGGCACATAAATTGATTGAATTCTGCGGCCTGTGTGAAGCACCAGCTTCAGCGGGTGCCACGCCTCTGATTGATTGTTGCCAGTTTTACAGAACGACCTTCAAAGCCATTTTGTTATCTGCGTGACAAGCAGGCATTTACGTTTCCTTCTGTGATTACCTGGCGTCCTGATTGATGGCCAGCGGTCAAACACGTGCCTGCCACGCACTTCAAGATCATTAAACGAGCCATCCAACAGTTGGTTAGCTTCTCACTGCCCTTGTCGTAGTATGTCCTGTGCCAGGCCTTATTCAAAAGTCTCTCAGGTTCACTGAACTGGCAACAAAGTGATGAACAGTCTCCGAAAAGTAACAGCCGTCATTTGACACGCTAACAAAAAGTAAAAGTTGCTAAGCTTAAGGAGAGGGCGCGATGTGGGTAAGACGAAGTCTGGAAATAACATCGTCTGTATTTGCTAATTAACCACAGGAAACTTGAGCCACGCCTGCTGGAAAGGCTTAGACCAGACATGTCACAGGTGTGAATAAATAAAAAAGGCATTGCACTTGAAAATGGGTTAATAATCTAACTGATCCCTTTGACTTTTATTTCTAAAATTTTAAAACTATGTTAACTTTTGGATAACATAAATGTTAATCTCTCAAATACAATGGGGTTGTGTGGCGTGATGCATATTATTAGAATTATTTGTGTTGCACGAAACACGAAAACACGAACAAACCGAATTAGCACGAACTACACGGAAAGAGGAAGGAAATTAACGAAATTTAAAAACATTTTTTGGCCTAACTTTCATAGGTTGCACATTAAATTTATTTTAATTTAATAGGGAAAATTTTATTATTTAAATTAAAATAACATATTTTTATTGAATTAAATAGCACAGTGCATTAAGCCGAACAGTAAGCTTAGAGCATTCAAATTTGATCAGCTCAACTTTTTCATTTAAACATCGACTTGGCTGCAAAACACCACCCGTTTCCACCCAGAAGAGCACTTGACAACAGTTTGGAAATGTGCTCGCATTTCGGTTAATTGGAACAGCTTGGCACTCAATATAACCGTAAAAAAAATGTACAGAATTTATTTGAGCGGAAATGAAATTGAAATTGAACGCAATTCAAATAGAAAAAAGTCAGAACCTCCCCCTCGCCGCACCCTATGGACTTAAGAAATAGAAGACAACGAAGGAAGCGGTATAATTTTTGCTTTTATTGCGCATATTAAAATGTTTACACTTGAATGAGTGCCGAATAGGCAACAATAACTCGATTATGATAACAAGGTCGCGTCGTCAAGCAGCCTAAACAATGTTTATCTGCTACATATACATATACATACATATATGTATGTATATATAAATATGTATACACCTAGCAACAGACACTTTTATTCAGCCAACTACCTCATTTTTTTCTACTTAGATAAAATGAATTTATTTTTTTCAATGTCTTTTTTGACATGTTTGGGTTGCTGTCAGAACGAAGGTAGCGTGAAATTTGTTGAATTAATATGCAAAGCAAAAATCAACGTGCGTGCTGCCCCGTAAGAAACCCTTTTTGCATCAGTATATCCAAGCACGTACTTGTTCCCAAGGATTTACAAATGCTAACAGCTCTAATTAGGACTTTAATTCAAGGCTGAATATCTGAAAGCCTGTCAACCAAAGGCGAGTTACGCACTTAAAGATCTGACTGAATCTGCTGAAGTGGTTATTGCAGTGTATAATTTGCGAGTTGTTAAATAAAGTGCGCGTGATGATTGTTTAGCTGTTCAACAATTTGTTAAGTCAATTAAATGAAATTGTTTAACCATCAACCGATAATTACGGACAACGTACACAACTCTCAAGTGCTTAAGGAACCCAGCAGAAGCAACAATGTATCCAAATGTTGATGTTAATCGAACTGAATGGCCAAGACAATTAACTACACCAGGCTAGTCCTTTGTCCTTCGTCCATCATCCTGCGTACGCCGTCTGCCCGTTCGACCGTATAGCTTACTAATTAATCAAAACAATCAGCAACGCATTTTCGTGTCATGTGTGTGTTCACTGTACCAGTGCCCAAAGGCCAAGGGACGACCTCGTCTGATCTGCAAACCATTTTAGTAGTTGGCGCCCCGGTTTTCCCCCGTTTGGATTTTGCTGGCCGCAGTTCAATGCGCCTGCGGTGGCTCATCCGAGACACTTTGGTATTCCTTTAGGGATGCAAAGGACGCCCCCAATTTAGTTGAAGACGTGCCTGCAAACAAAGATGACATATGAAATACCAGCCAGAGTTGTTTTCTTAAGTGGTTCTCAGCGTTTCAATGGCTGCAAATGAATTGAAGATGAAATTACAACTAATTAAAATCTGCTCATTCAATTTCACAGACAGAATCGTGGTTAGCAACCAAAAGTTTAAGTGAAAACCGCAAGTGTCTTTTATGCCTTAAATAATGTTAGGAACGAGGCGCTTTATTGGAACAATTGCTCCAAGTATTCTATAAAACGTTTAGAAGTAAGCTCATTTGAATTAATTTCCATTTAAAGAAGTTTAATAAATGCTTAAAGGACTTTTAACATTAATTCTGTAAATCTAAATATTATTGCATGAAATCACAAATGAGTTCTAAGAAATAATAAAAATATTTTGTAAATTTCAAATGAATGAAAACAGTTTCAGAAAAGCTATACAAATAAATACCTACTATTAAAATGATTTCGATTTAAATTAAAACATTTCTTAATAATACATACAAAGAAAAATGTTATCAGAATGAAGTAAGCTTATTTGCTAAATACTAAGGAACTATTAGCTTGCTTTCAAGTTTTCTCTGTGTAAGTAAATTTAAGGAAAATGTGTTTCTTATGTAGCAAGCAAATATTTCATTCAAATTGCGAATTTGCCTTTGAGGTGCTTTGATGCTTTGTTCATCACATTTGTTTTGCGGCAATTCGATATTCTTTTTCAGAGTTCTTTCAGTTTCCGCATGTAATTGACTAATGTCCATCACTGTAAGCCCTCAGGAAACGAAGCCATATAATTACAAGGCACATCAAATGCCGGCATTGAATGTCACTCAAAGTAAGAGCCAATTTTTGATGGCAGTCAAATAAAAATCCCATTAGATTGGACTCTTTTTTACGACTAGAGAGACGCATTGAACAGATATATTGAGAGCAGAATAATCGACAGGCCATAAAAGAAAGTACAGAAGATTGCCAGAAAATTAAAACGAGTCATAAATTGCAATGCACTCAAAGGAAGCCAAGAGCTGACGTAAACACACACAGAAATTAATAAAGTAAAATTGCGGCTTGTCGAATTTAATTTAAGCTCTCAAATCTGAACTTGTGAAGCGAGTAAGCCAAAGAAATTTGATTTTAAAAATAAGTCGGCGGGACTTCTTTGAAAAGTTGTACCTGTTCGTCATGTTCCGCCCCAACTCGCCTCCCTGTTGTGGTGGCTGTCATGACAGCAAAAGCAGCATTGGCAACGACCACGCCTTTTTTCACATGACAAAAGAAAAGCTGCTTACCATGTATGTGGGTACTACATCTATATAAAAAAATGTCTGTGTATTTATGTGCTGTGGATAGATCCCACAGAATGCCATCCGTTTCCTAGACTTGCAGCTGTATCCTGTAAAGTATTTGCACATTGTGTCTGATAGGAAGGAACAGCTGCAGCTACCGGCGACTACCTTTATTTGGAGGTGTTTATCAAAGCAATTCAACTCTTTGATATGCTGCCATTCTTGCTGGAATGTGTTCGAATGGGTAAAAATTGTTTGGCACCCCACCGAGCAGCATGAAATTAAGTATACGCCCCAAGGCGAATGGAAAGGCACTTGTGAAAGGCATCGCACAGAAAACACTACTTTGCATTTCCGTCTCGACTTATTCAACAAAAGAAATGCACACATACAAATCAAAAGTATGAAAATAGATTGCAAACTATAAACACAATTTATTCTTTTCATACGTATTTGCATTTCACTGCTTGACAAAAACATTGCGAGATATTTCGCTTAATTGGCATTATACAATTTTTTGTGCTTTTGTCGCTGCTATTTGTTGGTAGCAATTTCGCGGTTGCATTAAAATGAAAAACTCACTGCAATAATATTATACCGATTGGAATACGCCAACACACAAACGAAAAACCAATTAAATGAATTCAAAACTATATTGCGAAAAAAAACAAACAACTACAAAAAAAAACGCAAACAATTGATTGTAATTTAGTGAACTTTTATGTAATGTTTACTTTCGCTGTCGCATGTTGTGGTCAACCGCAAACCATAGCAAATACTGCATAATAAAGTATCTTTAAAGCTGTCCCATTAAATTGCATTGCCCATCTGGTCAAGTGTCCATTAAATTGATAGCCTCGTGAACTTGTGAAGATCACTGTAGATAATCGAACCCAAACAGATTCTAATAATTATGCACATGCACACAAAAAATACTTGTACATGCAGCATTAGTGTTTGGCAAAATATTGATTTTTGTAATTGGTGGGCGTAGCTATAAAACTAGCATTAAAAGCTGTCACGATGAGAACTTATTTCTACGCATATATATTAAATGTACAAGCAATCTAAAAAAAATGATTAAAATGCCATCAAACATGTTATTATACAATGTTTGAAATATGGGAACTAAGGATACAAGTATTTCACATGGTAGAATTTTCGTAGATTATTTAATCTCTCTGCAAAAATTGGGTTTATCCGGTTGTAAAGCGAAATGGGATATATAGGTTTTTGCAAAGTGTTACGCCGACAGTAGGCGTAGCCAAAAAATGTTTACACTTTATCCAACGCGGGTCGCAGTATATTTCAAATCTCTTCTGTACACAGATGGATAGCAAGACCGACATGACACAAACCTAATATACTATTTTCGCTTCGTGAACGATATAAAAATCGATGAAGATTGTGACAAATGATAGTAACTAACCAATATATTATTATTAAGATAACATTGCTTTTTAAGAGCTACCTATAAAATGTTATGTTCTTTGTCTGGTTATTTCAATCCATATATCTCGCTATGCATTTAGTTTTTCGTACAAAAGGCTGTAATAAAAACTTGCTGCCCCGCATTTTGTGCTCTTTCACCTACTGACCAAGGTCAGGCAACCTGCAAAGTAACAAACAAGTAAACAAATATGAACTTTATCCATTTTCTAGTTCCTTTTTCCCTTTTTTGTTGCTATGTTTATCTGTAAACATAAACAGATTCAGATACAATTGCTTTTACTTGTGCCGAGGTTGCCCCAAGCAATATGCACTTCCTTTTGGTTTAATTGCGCCTGCAACCAGATGGCAACCCTGGTGGTTGAAGCTGCTGTCAGCGGCAACAACACGTGCACTAAAATTTCTGTTTAATTTCGTTTTCATTTCCGCGCAACGCCGTGCAACGGACGCTAACTGTTTGCCCAGAACGTGTTTCAGGCAGTTCAAGAAGCGAGGGGGTTGGGCCGCATAGGGCACGGCACGTTCCAGCAGCCAATCAATTCTACAATTCAAATATATACAACAAACAGATATCGACGATAGCAATCCGCAAGCCCACACACACACACACATGTATATGCATGTTTGCTTGCGCTTGCCGGCGGGCGACTGTACCGTGGGCGACTGCGGGGGAGGCCGGGACATAAATTTCATTTATATCCTTTGGTTGTCTCAGCAGCCATCGCCAGAGTTTCCCGGCCACCATTTATTATTCAACGGAAATGAGTGCAAAAAGTGCGCCTCATAAGTGTGCACCAGTGTGCGTGTGTGTGTCGTGTGTGTGTGCGTGTAGGAGGGCGTGTATTGCCTCCCCCTTAGTCTACTCCTCCTATCGATGGCTTTTCATGTCTGTAGCGGTTTGCCTTTATTGTTGCCTGCGGACGCGTTTCGCTTATGTTGAGAATTAAAAGAAACTTTTAACTCTTCTGCAGCAACGTTTCGCGGAAGTCGCAGCGAAATTGCCAACATCCGACTTAAGTGCCAGAGGAAGATACCAAGATGAGCAGCAATGTCAACAAGAGAGAAAGTTACAGTTAAAGATAAATATACGAGCTGATTCTCGTGATGTGTGATACCATCGAAACATTTACACATCACTATTGACGTAAGCGACTTTTACTGAGCTTAACTTGAAGTTTCTTTTTACCATGTTCTGATGTAAATCAATCATAATTTGAATTTAAAACGAAGTTATTTATAGTTGTTGGCATCATTTTAATAACAAATTGCTTCTCAATTACTACACAAAGATATATGAAAACTACATAAGCATTCTTCTAATCAAAAATTAGTTGTTAGTTAGTTAGTTAGTTAGGAGCATCAAGCTCCTTGGGTAAATTAAATTAAAATAACATATGATATTTTTTCATAAAGTATAACATCGCCATCGATATATGTTAGCCTATTATTCACTTAGAACAAAAATTAAATTTCAACAATGTCACTATCAAAGTTATATTTTATCACTCCATTAACCTGAGCTTTAATTGATGCGGGTTACCCAACGATATCCATATAGCCATACAATCACTTGATAAAAGCAAATATATGCAACAACACAGAACAGACAACAACCAGTATAAGCCTGGGGGCCAGAGCTTGTTCGGTGTTATCAATATTCTTTTCACATTCGCGCCGCAAAGTATGCAACAGTCAGGAGCAGAGCAGTATGAAAATAATCCAGACATAACTGTGTTTATGCCCACACACGCGCACGCACGCAATTATATATATTTTTGTATGTATACACATATATGTGTATACATATATATCCATATATATATCATATGGCATATAATGTATATGTTGGCATCTTTCGTTTTGCTGAAACATATGCAAAACGCGCATTTCAAATTGCCGCTTGGCAAACGAGCGAGTAAGAATAAAACTGCGAATGTGAAACACGAATGGTTTTTATATAAAGCGTCAACTGAAATGTAAATTTATCTTCGCCAGTGCTTACACCCTACCCGTACGGCGGGTATTTGCATTATGTCATGAAATTTGTAACGCCGCAAGCGATGGGTTCGTGAGCAGCAAAGAACTATTCAGTTATTATTATGTTATTTGTCTTGCCAAAAATTAAGCAGATAGAAGTTTTAACTTTTTTAAGCTACCTCTGCGTCATTTCTTTTACTTTTGATACTCTTATGAGTTTCAGTGAATAATTGTTTATCTGCAAAATAAGGGCATTTAATATGCAGCCTACTTTTGCTTTCCTGATATTCATATTTCTTTTCGCTGACGAAGTCGTCATCGTCATTTTCAGCAGCAGCAACAAGAGCTGAAGCGCTTGGTTGAAATTCATATTTCGAATGCCATTTTTTATGCCTTATTATATGCAGAGGCCGCTGGTGGGTGGTGGGTGGTGCCTCCTGGCATTTACCTGCTGCTTGCAAATGCAAATGTTGGACAATATTTCATTTGCATAACGCAGTCGCTGTGATTTTTGCAACGTGGGCAACGCATGTGCGCCACAAATGCGGATTATAAGCAAATGACAGCACTTAAAACTGTTCTCAAGTCGGGGAATCGGGGCGAATCGGTGAGATTCAGAGCTGTCAACTGAATCTAAGTGCACACACAAAACTGACACTTTAGCTGACATATTATGTTGACATATTAGTTAAGCTCCCATGCCCAGGGGCTGAAACCAGTTCTGGAGCAGTTACCGAGAATGATCAACAACTTGCTCGTGGCTATCAACTGGGGATTAGGTAAACTTCTGTCAAATACGGTGAACGCAGGCTCACTTCCCATTTTTGGATAACGACGCACGCCCACTTTTATTGCAAATTGAATTTGCTGTGTCACGTCCTCAGCTACTTTCTCAATAATTTTTTTAGTTCCTAAACTGCCGCAGAAACACCATATTTGTGCTGGGCACACATACTTATGCCCGACTACAGGGTGCTCATGGTGTAGATAGAATAATAGAATTATTGTTTAAAATAAATTTAAATATTAAGAATGTAAAAAAATAAATAAGCTATTGTTATATAGCTATAGCCTATTCCTCTCCAGCAGTTCCTTTCATTTAGCTCATTTTATTTGAATTATTTAAAACACCCTATAAAATAAAGTTGAACTTTGTTGACTAAAAGTTAAGTACTCGCAACCAACCTTATTAGATAATCGAATAGTGAGCAACAGTCAGATAATATCTGATTCGATTGTATCAATTCGAACACCCTGTAAACTTAGTTTGCAGAACTGGGAATATAAGTATTTTAGTAGCCATAAAATGCAGCTGCAACTCTTTTTGGCTTGGCCAAGCTGCAACAAAGAAATGGGATCTATTGTTGTTCCTGCCATTGGTCACTTGGTCGTTGCCCTTTGTGGCGCCAGTTTGGAGCGCATGTGTGTGTGAATGTGTGACCTAGTGAACCCACAAATATGCGACATCAGCTGCGCAGCTCGCATTGTCCTGCCGTGTCATGCAGCAACCGCCTGTGTCCTGCACCGTGTACTTCATGACGGCCATCATTTGTCAATGTCGTCCACGCCCAAAGCACACGCAACCTCATCGCCACCAACGAGTCTCGTGCTGCTGCTGCTGCATGTGGCATGTTCGTTGCGCGTAATTCCTCAACAATAGCAAGTGCGTTGTTATTACTCTTGTTGTTGTGGTTGTTGCTCTTATTGCTGTTGTAGTCGCTTCTCATGGCAATGCATTAACTGTACACACTTACGAGCAGGCTGCCACCTGCCGGCTTTTCTGACACCGGGCGCCGCCGCTCTTTGTGGCAAGTAGCTGGTGGCCAAGGCCACAGCAGGGGCAGAGAAATTAAACACACACCCACCCCCTTGCCGTTGGTTTGTTGCACTCAATGTCGCACTGCGCTGTGCCCCAATTAGTGGATCTCTTAATTTGGTTCGCTTAAATTCATTCATTCAATTCATTGATACTTTCAAATTCTCTTTTATTGGTAAAGATTATTTCTGAATGATCATTGAGCTATTTATAAACATACAAACAAGTTTTCCTTATATTTACACCCTGAACTCTTTACACATTTTTGCATTTACATTTTATTTGTTTACTCTCTTATAAAAGATTGTAAGTTATTCAGAGGCTTATGCAACAATTTAATAAATTTGATGAGAGCAATTCCAGCATGTTTAGGGCGTCTGTCGCGCTGTCATTCTGTCACTTTTTCATGCAAAGCCCACACGGCCACAAATGTCAAGCAAAACCCCAGCCACAAAATGCCGCACGTCGCAAAATGCTAATGCTCATTAAAAAACTTGTCAAAAAGCAACAACAAAATGAGCAAAAAACAACAAGCAAAGTGCGAAAAACGAAAACCGAAAAGCGAAAACGCCATTCTAATTGCACGGAAAAACCACAGCCACAAAAAACCCGACGTGCCTCGCAGGACAGGCAAATGAACTCAACGTTAGGGACAGCACCATAAACCGCTCAATTATAATGCCTTGGAGCGGACCGGTCCCACAAAAAGTCGTTATCTGAAATATTTGACATGTGTCTGTCCACTGGAGTGGGCCACCGGCCACTGAGGGGGTCGTGACAGCCAAAGGTGCCGGGAGGTATGCACGCTTGAACAAGCATTCGCATTAGGAGCAATTAACAATCTGCTGCCAGGACATCAAATATTCAAAATTCCGTCCACACAGTTCAAGGTTCAATGGAGTGCACGGCGTATGCGTGATTTCATAGTACTACCCAAAAGCATGCAATAAAATATGTAAAAAGCTTTCCATCAAGTGATTGCTCGGCCAAAAGCTAAGCGACTAACGCTTTCTTAAATGGAGATAATTAAAAAATTATAAAATTGTTCTTTTCAAAAATACAAATAAATTAAAAGCACCTGAATTCGAGATAATCCAATTAATACATCTGATTTAGGCAAAAACTAATAGTTAAAAAGGGGTTCCTAGAGATCTTTAGAATTAGTTATAATATGCAGGAGCAGCATCTTAAATACCTTGACTTGTGAATTACGAAATAATATAGCATATATATTCTCAAACATTAATTATCTTTAAAATATATAAACATTAAGTATTACATTTAGCCTTTTATAACCTTATATACACGCTTTCTCTAAAAAGGAGAGTATTAAAAAGTTATCATGCTTTATGATTTTATGAAAAGTACTATAACTCATTGAATATTGAACAAAAACTAGACAAAGCCTAGAGAGTGTCTGAGAGTTATAGGCTGCTTAAAGTTACTTTATTTTCCCCATGTGCAGAGATAAGAGTCTGCTTCAAACTTCAACTTGACACAAAATTATGAAAAACTTTGTTACCACTCATATCTGCCCCTTAACCAAGTTTTCCAATCCCCAAGCACACACAAACGCAGACACAAGGCAAATGAATTTTTAAGAACGCACTCGTTTATAGTTTAGGTGGCAACTCTGGCTTGGTATTTTACGTTTTTCTTATTTGTCAAGTGCGTACATGTCATGCAGGAGTCTTCAGTAGTTGAAGTTGGCATATAACTTGGCGGAGATAAACCAGAAGGCAACCATAGAAAACGTGGTAGAAGCCACTAATTTTCAGATGTGCATTTAACGTAGCACGTCTGTTATGAATGTTGTTAAGATTGGAAAGAATACGACAGGCTCTAAATGTTTGGCTAGTTTGCTGCTTAGTTTATCTGTAAGTAAAGCAAAAGTATCACAATTTCCACGTTAACTGCTTAAGTACTTTAAGTGGCATTTCCAAAAACAATTTGCCACGACTGATACGCATATTAGAATATAAGCCGCTTAGCCTGCTCAGTTTCAGTTTCTCAGAACAGCACTCGCAGCGAATACGTATCTTAGCCTAGTAGTAACGTTAAGATACATCTGACACATGTTGTGGCCCAGAGTAGACGGAAATCTACAATTGGCTTAAAGGCCGCACAATGCCGCTGTCATTCACGCTCTGTTTGCCATCAAAAAGCAGCAGTAAATGCGAAATAAAATAAATATTGACAAGTGAGTTTTTTGTGATTTATGTGGCATGACTCATCCGGCAAAAGTGGAACTGGAATTGGTTAAATATATATGGCGCAAGTGCCACGACAATTGCCAGACTTATGGGCAAACAAGAACCGAATATTTGCTCAATGTGACCAACAGTCCATATATCCACAGGCACTTAAATAAAACATCAGCCAAGTGCTGGGACAGTCGGGTCAAAAAAGCTGGCCAAAGACCAGGCGACTAGAGGCGGTGCAATGAACCGACGCCAAAGTGAGATGCATGTGGCACGGTGAAATGCAAATCGTTTGACGTACGTTCGGTTGCCCGGGTGGGCGTGCTTATGGTCCGATCCCCATTTTACCCGCTGGCACTTCATCCATTCGCGCATTTCGGTCAACATTCATTTGGCACAAACAGAAGCATTCACTTGTGCATGTCAATCATTTTTTGACAGCCCCAGGCATAGCCAGCGCACACATCCATCTCCGCCTTAGAGGCTGCAGCTGCCTCATGTAGCATCTAGCATCTAGCCAGTCGACGGGTGACAACGAGTCACATTTGATTGACAAGCCGAGCGACTCTAGAATTCAATGCACTTAAATAATTTTACCAATTGAATATATATAATTATGCACATTTATAATTCAAATATTCAAAGCATTATTTGCATGGCTAATTAATGTTTATTCATTTAAAATACAGCGTAATTTGGAAAATTCATAACTCAATTACAAGCTGTCGCCATAAAAGTCAGCTAACACACTAAACACCTACTAAATGTATATGCAACATATATTTATAATGTCTGCCCCAAACTATTAATTAATGCACAACACGTAATTATTTTCGCTCATATATTATGGTAAACATTTATGTTTTTCTTGCCAAAATTTATGTGCATTTAATTTTACATGGCCAATAGGCAAAAAGTTGGCAATACAAATAATATAAATTCTGGCAAAAAATGCTACTGCAGCTACAGATAACATTTCATTTATTGCAGCGTTTCACATTAAGATTCAACTATCTATTGAAAGTGACCTAGTTTGCATAATTTAATATTCATCTTCATATTGTTTACACTGCGAAAACCAGTCGACCGACTGATAATTAACTATTCGCGAAACATTAGTCACATACACTGAGGTAATTAAAATTCACAGATATACGTTATATACGTAATTCAGGGCTTTTAACTTAATTATATTTTCATGCAAAAGACCACCAATATGTGCACTTTATATGTATTTTTTAAATAAAAATAAACTTATTCGCATTTATTTGAACCAAATATAAATTTTTGCATTGCCTTTAAATTTAAGTTGCGCAGGGGAACTGTTGGTAAACTGAATTTATCAGAAAACTTGTGGAAAACTTTTGATAACACCATGACGTGACACTTGGCGGCAAGAGAACATTGTACCAAGCCCAACAAAAAATTACCGCTATATATATAAGTGAGGTTGAAGAGGTAGAGTCTTGAAAAGGCGTTGCCATCCGCCATCCGTCTGCATTCCCAGACGTCCTCTCAAAACCGCACGAAACTTTTGTAAAATATCTAAAACTTTTTCGGATACAACCAATATTCAATTTTTGGCCAGTTGCTGCGTTCTGTTTGAATAATTTAAATTTTATGCCCCGAATTATCCCTTCAATAGCTTTAAATGGGGTCATGAAAGCCGCGTTTGATTTTAAATATTTATTATGCCAGCACTTTGGCTCCTAATTGATAAATGTTAAGTCCACATGAAAGGATAGAATCAGAATTGTAAAACTCTCTAATTAGCTGTGTCGGCCTGGCAACTGACAGCTGAACAAAAGGCCCAAAGAGAAATGGTCAATATTGCTGCCACTTTCTGCTCTTTAGCTGGAAAGCAAATTTAATAAAAGACATTAAGCAAATTCGAGAAGCTCAAATGAAAGCATTTTTAATTCAATTTGCGCAAAACCGACAATTCAGAACAGTTGACCAACCAAACAGTTGTGGCTGTTATTTAATTAAAGTTCTTCAATTTGGCTGCAACTAGGACGAATAGCCTGGTTCAACTTTGAGTTCAAGTCCAAAACCCCGAGTACGGAGCCCCGAGCCTTGAAAGCCTTCTGTAAACACAATAAACAGCTCGACTGGAGGTCCTGTTGGCAGCACTTTTTAAGCACTTTTCAGTGTCAGCGTTAAAGGATTTCATACCCAGCAGCAAAAGAAGATAGCAAAAATCCGAGCACACAAAAAGTGGCGGAAGTTCAACGAGAAGGATTAAAAGTTTTACTCAAAAGACGCACCAAGACCTAGCTCAAAGGACAGTTGCCATATTTTTCCCACTATCTTTTTGAGCGTTGTTTGAATCTAACGATTTCTTTTCTGCATAGCTTTCCTGCTGCCCAAGTCAAACTTTTGGTAGTGAAATAGTGAAAAATAAACCTATTGTTGCACATGCAAATTGTTGCAAATTGCAAAAAGTTGGCTTCAAGAAAAATTGAATATGTCCCTAATGACTTTGAAACCGAATATATAATTTATACTTTTTTCCTTTATTAGAAGTCAAAAAGCATCCATAATTTAACTGTCATCAAAATCACATAAATTTTAATATATGTTGTATGGTTGTATAATGGACAATTCGTACAAATCAGTATCTAATTAGAGAATAATATGCTGAAACAGATAAATCTGATTTAGTTCACACTTGTTGAATCGGGCTAATAAGTTCGCCTGCGGGCAATAATCATGTGTAAATCAAATCAGCTTGTGACTAATCAGTGTGCAATCAACAAATGGCCTACAAACCTAACAGTGTTGACACCGGCTAACAGGCGACTGTTAACGTTAACAGCAAAACTGCTAGCGAAAGTGAAAGTTTGCCGGCAATAGTACTTATATAGTGAGTATAAGAGAGCAGCAGGTCAAACATATGACAGAGAGGGACAAAGAGAGAGAACAAGCCATGTGCTGCTAATTGCCAGCACACTGAGAAAAAAAATTAAGGTATTTAGAAGAAAGTTGAAGAAAGAGTTAGTTGTAAAAACTGTTTCGATTGTACTTCTACTCGCCAATGTACACATAACAAATTTACATATAAATAATAATAATAAATAAGATTTACATATAAAATTGATGCTGACAATTCCAGTGAATATTTTTAAATGTACGTTATTACTTTGATATTAAAGCCAATTAAACAAGACAAGATTTGTATCAGAAATAGTCAACAAACACATTTTACATATTGATTCTAATCAAAATTAGATACATAATTAATAGAATTTGTACACAATCAATTACTAAATTAAGGATCTTACAACTTTTATAATTATTTCTAACAGATCGAATTATTATTTTCCACTTGTCAATTTCTCTCAGTGCAGTTGCAATGCGAGCCATGCAAGCAACAGCAGCAGCAGCAGCAATCAGGAGAATGCGAAAACGCACGAGCAGCAGAAGAGGAACCACAGCGAGCACACATCAGGCCAATTTGCCGAGCAGACACGAGGCTGCGTCGGGGCGGCAGCTCTGCAATCGGGGGCGTCACATGCACCACAACAACATTCGCCGGCAACTGCGGCGCGCAGTATGCAAAACAAAGCTGAAACGTGCAGTTGGCATTGGCATCGCAGCGAGCCGACCGAACGCAGCGCAAAGCGAAAACCGAATGGCGAAAAACGGCCGCAAAGCAACGGCGCGTAAATCAAACAAAACAGAGCGACGACGACGACGACGCTGGCAGCGCTAATACAAATTAGCAAAACGCAGCGAAAATAAACAAATAATTCTGCAGGCAGCAGCACAAATAATTCAGACATTGAGAAATAACAGAGAAATTCGGGAAATTCAAGAAATCGCAGAAACGTTTGCCAAATATTTTGAGAACCCCAAAAACCAAAAAAAAAAAAAAGAAAAAAGTGCGTGCCGTTTGGGAATTGTTGAAAACTCAACCCACCAATCCGAACCAAAGATGGGCTGTGTGCCAAGCCGGCAACTGGCGTCGCATAACAATGGTAAGCACAAGATACATTTGTATCTTTCGCCCACTAAGCCAGTTGAAGTGTTGGGTAGGGGAAGTATTCGGTGCTTGGCCATACAATAAAAATGCCATTTTCAAAAGGGTCCTGTGCATTGGAATTTATCAGATAGCTACAATTTGTACGCATAACAATTTATAACTGTTGAATGCGTGGATAAAACACTGCAGGCTTATAGCGAATCTGATGAGCTGGAAATTGCGTGTGACTAGAATAGAACTGAACCTTAAAAAGGACAACAATTCTGTCTAAAAAGTATTAAATAACTGGAAGTATTTTATATAAATCTGCCATCAACTTGACAAATTTGATATTGACTTGAAAATGTATTATAAAATTGGTATCGCAATTGAATATTTAATGTTATGAACTGAGCATATCTTAATAACAAATATTCTGTTCTGTATTAAAGAAATTCAATTTTACTGTTATATGTATATATATAATAGCAGTTAATAACCTTAGCCAGTTAATAGGTCAAGCTAATCGACAGCTTTTGCCGCAAGTCAAGCAAACATTTGCTTACTCATGGCTCGTGGTTAGGGCAGCTGCTTGACATTCTTATCAGCGGAACAATCCATTGTACAGCCCATTGAGTTCAGCAAGCCGCACTTGTAAAAAACTAACGCCATTTACCAAAACGAAGCCCCATTCAGCTAGAGGGTCATTGCACTCACTCTTTGACAGACTGACAGACAGACTAAGTGACGCGCATTCGTTTGATGGTTGTTGGTTGAGTCGAATGTGGGGCAGCAACGGCAGCAGCAGCAGCAGCAAAAAGGACAACATGGCCGAATGAAGCATTCAGCAGCTGCTACGCATGTAATTTGTCAGACAGATTTCTTTTAACGTCAGCCAAGACACTTCGCCCACTCCCACATCGACACCATCCACACACGAGGACATTGCAACCAAACTGTTTCCTTCTGACATTTGGCTATGCTTTTTGAATCAGCACAAACAGTACTTGGGATACGACAGAACCAACATCAGTGCAAATGATGTGATAAAAAGTAAAAATTGTACAGTCAAGAATTCAGGCATGACATTGGACATATCCTATATTTTATCATATTCATCATTTTACCATCTATAAACTTCAAAAACATATCAACATTTCATGATTATAGGGTATAACTCATAAAGGTGGGCCAAAATACACAGCAGCTGAAGCTTAAACTTCAGAAGAGCTGAAAATTGCGGGTCGAAAGCAGAGGTGGTGGATGCTGCCAAATTTGAGCCTTCAAATCTGCCAGACAAAGTGCATAGTAAATGTGTATAATTTGATGGAACCGGCGCCTGTCATAACCTACCTCCTCCCTCTCCCCATCGCAACCACTCATCAGTTTGTAGCGAATAGTCAGCAACAAAAAAAGTCACAAAATTTGCCTTACAGTCAAACGAATGTTTAGGTGAAAGGATGTTGTTTAACGTGCACAGAAAATGTCAAAAAGTTTACCAAAGCTGAAATGATTTTAAATTTCATTTAGAGATGTGAAAGTGAAATGATTTTTAATTTCATTTAGAGATGTGGAAGTGCTCACAAAACTTTTCTGATCGGTTTCTTAGAAATATTTCAGCGAACTCGTTCTCAAATGTTGATCACACAAATAATTTGTTTATTTATTTAATTTATTTGGATTTCTATAATTCCAATTCTTGAAATAATACCCTGAAAAAAGACAATCCTAAAATTATATTAATTTGAAGGACTTCCAAAGATATCTCTATCCGGTTCGCAACACTTGTTCGATTACGACTGCACTAATTAATTGTAATTAGAACGACTAATTTAGTTACAATACTAATTCACCATATCTGAGAAATGAGTACGTTGGGTACTCATCACTTGTTTAACGGCAGCACCCGCAAAACATTTAATGAGATATCCAAAGCTATTGCTGCAAACTTTCAAAAAAATTTCCCCACAGCAAAAACTTTTGCAATTAATTACGAGAACCCTTTAAACCGATCTATAAACGAGATTCGAAGTGGAAGTGGCATGTGGCAGATGGCATTGGCAACGCTATACTTGGACTCTGTATAAAAGCCCCTGCATCGGGTATATACCAATAAGATAAGATACGATAAGCATGTCAAGCTTCTGCAATTAGTTGCGAGTCGTGAATTAAATTTGAGCTGCAACTGATGCACGAATAAGGGCAATCAGGACCTGCAGGCAGCAGGCATTAGGCTTAGATTCAATCAAATTCAGCTGAGCGTACTGAAAAGCAACATTACATTTTCTTATCATTCTAATTGGGAATTTCTTAAAGAGGTAATAAGAAATGTAAATTTATAATAAGACAGCAACCGTTTGTGCCAATAAAATACCAACTTGTAGCTAAGGGCCGCCAGAAGTTGCCATAGAGCATGGTCATCAAAGCAGCAACAAAGTGTTTAAGTGCTAAAAGAAAACTCCACAAATATGATAATGTAAGAAAACGCAAAAAAAAAGTGGCAACAAAGTCGCAAAGTAAGTTGTTGCCTTGAAAACGTAGCAAAACATTAACGTGAAAAAGGCAAGATGCAAAAATATGTGCATATAAACAGTAAAGCGTCTATGGTAAAAAGCAAAATGAAAACAGGAAAATCTAGAGTTTCCTTAGTTTTTTTTATATATAGTTCACTTGAATCTTGATGTGAGCGACTGCAATACAAATGAGGGCCGAACTATCCATACGAAGAAATTCGTAATATGCCATAGGAAGCAAGACTATTGACAATAATTCTAAAGAAATTCTATATGGGGATTCTAGAAAAAATTTCTATGAAACTGCATTTTATTCAGAATGCACTCTAAAAGATGCAAGCACATTAAAATTCAAGCTCAGAGATAGATATCGCACACAAAGAAAACGACGTATTTTTTCTTTGTTATACTCGAGTGTTAGCATAAAATATAAGATTTATGCTGCAATGATCAGTTAGGGCCAATCGTGGTGACTTTAGAGGAGTATTTTATATATACACTAGGCTTATTGTAAACATTATCCATTACGAATCCACTGAATTTGACTGCCAAACTTTTCCAACAATATAAATAGAAATAGTTTTATAACATTAAGATCTCATGTGGTTAATAATTATGCGCGAAACGTCAACATCGTTGCAACAAATTCCTAATAATTCTTCAAGTCATGCCAGTGCATAGTGCACAACATTTCCCCTATTGGTTCACCTTCCTGCACAGGCAACCCAATTGTGCAAGTTTCTTTTGCCTCGAAACTTGCCACAACTTTTTCATCAAGTTGTCGTCAGCCATTTGCACCACCCAGCGCTGCAGATTACATCTGTATCCTGTTACGTTGGAACTCCCAGCCCGTTGCCATGATTAATGTTCAAATTAAACAACGCCAGGCTGACGTTAATGACGACAAAAGAGAAGCAACGACAACAATAGAAAAACAAACAGAATAAGGAACAGTAGAGAGAGAGAGTAACTAAAAAGCCAGCCAAAGTGTTAGTCACATAACAAAACTGTAAAAATATTACCATAAACAACAAAGGGTTACCTGATAATGACTACCGAGTATTCGGGTGATTCAGTGCTGTGTGGGGAATAAATTAAGCCTAATATGAAAATATATTTAAACTATCTGAAAGCATATATTTTATCACTGATTTACTTAGTAAATTAACATAATTTGTGTGTTGGTTCTGTGATTGAAAGCCACGCAAATTGGCTAATCAATCAAATCAAAGCCCTGATCAAATAAATACTCCATTAGTTGGGGCAGATATTTGGGAGTACGATTAGTTTTCATCTGAAATGCTCTAGCTAGGTCCGCCCCTGCTCATGAGTCATGCGATCAATTCCGTTCCGCTTCCGATTCGATTTCGCAATTCAATTAGCGACCCAATGACGAAATGAATGATTGCCCATGAATTGAAGGTGACAGACAGCTCCCCTTCCTCCAACTTAGGCAATATTGATTGGATTTTCTGGAGCGAAACGACACAAAAACGAGTTCAACATAAATGTGCAGCTGATATGATAGTAGTTTTGCTGCACTGTCATGAAAAAATATCAATTAATTAACGGCATGATTTAGTGTTAATTGAGCGTCAATACATTGTATTATAGATAGATAGATACGTTCAGACGTCACACAGAACACCCTGGGAGCTGCCCCCTTTTCACACTTTGGTCACTGCTGCAAAGCAATTAATTTAAATTGGCAATGTTCATCATATTTTCATTGCTTCTGCTTAAATGAACTCATAAAATTAATGGCACAAAAAATTGTTAGAGGTGGGGGAATTGCATAGCCTAGGTCGGTCATGGCTACAAATATTAAAAATACTTCAATGAGCAATGTGAGAAAAACCAAATAACAGCGCATCAACAATAGCAAAGCTCACAGCAGAGTGCACAATTTGGATAAACAACAAAAACAACAAAAAATGTTAATTTAATGAAAATCGACAACAAAATATCCTTAGAGCCTCTTCACAAAAATAGTACTTAAAATTTTTTAATATAAATACTCATTAATTCAATTAGGTTAATCAGTCTTAAAATGTATTAAAAATTAAAATACGTATGTTAAGGGTACAAGTTGCAAAAAAGTCAATTATAATATTGCTAAATGAATTATGAAAAATAATATAGTTAAGCTTCTGGACATACTTAAAAATAAATTTAATATAAATATTTGTTTCATAGTATTATATTTATGGATTTCAATATTTGCAAAGTCAATTTAATTTACACATATTAAAAAAAAAAATTAAATGTGATATTATCTAGTATACTTCAAAGAAATCTGAAAATTCCCGTTTCTTATTTTCTAAATTACTTAAGTACATTATTATTTACACTACATATTTTCTTAATTTCTCATGTAAGTATTAATAACAAACATAGTGCGTTGAACTGAATGTACCCTTCAAAGTTTTCTCGATTAATGAGTATACAAACTTGGCCAACAGTCATAATTGAATGAATTAATAACACTAAGGGCGCACAGAGTGCATGGAACCATTGTTGACCAACTGCCATTGACCAACACCAACAACCACAACAACAACAATATCGACAACAAATATATATATGCAATGCCATAGTTATTAATTGGTCATTCATGTGGCTAATTTCACTTCTTGCCAAGAGGCAAACGACTTTCAACTTTCTGGCTGGACAATTTCCTGTGAATATCGCTTGATTTGCTTTAGATTTATTTATTTATGTTGATGGATGGTGAATCAGCTGTAAATATAAACACTGCACAAAGGTAAACTGATGACGTGGCTGGATGACTGTTTGACTGACTGGCAAGTGGGCGTGAACATGAAAGGACATAAAAAGCGCCACGTGCCAAGTCTTTTTATTACCAATAATTACACTTAAAATAATATTTGAGTTCCATTGAAACGGAAATCAAAGGCTCTCTTTGATTAAATTCACGCATAACAAGCCCAATTAAAGCGTACAAGGAACGAAGTCTGTTGCGCAATTTTGTGCACTAAAATTTGACAATTCTATAAAAATGTTGCATAAGCAAATGCATATAAAATTTGCAACTGCAATTATAAAGTTATAAAACCCAACAAACATTGTAAATCCAATCACAAAGTTAGAAAATTTGACTAAAAAACATGGCAAAATTTTACTAATTTGAAACAAGCTAAAACAAAACATAATAAAAAAAAGAAAAGGGCTTAACACGAATGCCAGTTAACCATAAACAAAGCCAACCAGACAGCTGTGAACAATAATAAAAGCTAGAAACTCAACGGTATCCAATTGAAACATGACTAAAATAAAGCCTTTGTCATTTCTATAGAAATCAAAATAGGCGAATGACAAAAGCTTTTCATTGTGGCAATAATTTCAAACTTTGTATGCATAAATTGCCCAGTATTAGCCACGCCACGGCCAGTATTAGCCAGCATAACATATGGACCAAATACGCGTAACTCAATTATGCCAGATAGTCCCCTAAATTATGTTAAAATTTTCGATGGGAACTATCGGAACGTGCGCTGCGAACAATAAACATAACTAGCAGATGGGCGGCTATTAGGCCGCGGGCGTGGCAATATATTAGTGCTAATTTATGTAAATTGCGTTGTGGGGGGTTCCGAGTGTTAATACGCACACAGCGAGCACTCCATAAAATGCACTGCGGGGATGCATTTGTTGAGCGCCTCAAATTATGCCACAAAATTCTCAATTTATCTGCGGTTCTATTGCTGTTGCTGCTGGTGCTAATTAGGAAAGCAAGGATTATTGTATTAGAGAGAAACTATTTGCCTTGTGTTCAATTCCACTTGCGTAGCGATTCGTGTAAATATAAAGATAAATATAAATAAAAGAATATATGCAAAAATATATTTACAAATATTAATAAATACAAATAAATACATATATATATATATATATATATATATATATATATATATATATATATATATATATATATATATATATATATATATATATATATATATATAGCCTTCGACTTAAATTTAACAATATTTTAAGCTTTTACGAAAACCTATTTCTAGTCTTAAGCTTTAATTTTAAGCTTTTACGAAAACTTATTTCTAGTCTTAACTTTTAACATGCGACCAATGGGCTTAATGGAAATAAATTTAGCAGGCACGTTAAAAACCTTGAAAGCAATTTACGTTTTCTGCTCGAAAGAGGCTGTTTGCTTAACGTTCCATTGACAAATCACTTGGCAACGTTTAACAGTGCCTTTTTCCAGGCTTAGAGGACGAGTGCCCATAGAACAATAAACAAAGCCAGGATATAGGAGTTAAGCCTGCAGTTGAAACCACAAACCCACAACAGCAACAACAACGCTAACCACATCAAAGGGTGGCCACAGCCAAATTTGGGTTCCATTTCGTTATGCGACAAAAGGTGCAAATGCCTCGCAAATGTGTCTGTTAAAAGCCAAAAGTGCCTATGAAATATGAGGGCGCGGGCAAGGTTGGGGGTTAAGTTGTAGTTGGTTGCGCATAAATAAAATGAGCAGTCCGGCAGAGTAATGGCAAAAACCACAGGACCTTCGCAACTTGGACTTGGCTGCAGTTGGTTAACAATGCGAGAAAGTCAACACATGCACATCCAACCACACACACACATACACACAAACACATATGCAAACTCACATAATGGAGCGGTTGGGATGGGCACCTACAACGTCGTATCCTGCTGTTGAGTAGGGAATAAAGGTTACTTCTCTCTTAGTGGGATGTCTGTAAAAATAGCACAAAGGTAACAAACTATGTCTTTAACTACGGCTTCCCCTAACTCAATTTTATGTTCAATACAATACAAAAAAAAATTTTTTTGCATTTTTAATTTTTGCAATAAATGTTAAAAATATATTTGTAAAGCATTTTGCACTTAAATTAACAGAAAATGCCAGAAGTGAACTTAAATAAATAGAAATAACACAAAAATAAAATTAAATAAAATACTGGCAATAGTACATTATAAATAGTAAATAAGGTTTTTATAAATATATTTATGTTTTATACCAACAAAATAATTATGTAACAGCTTCTGTTATATAATATAAATACATACAGCTTTAATTAAAACATGTACAAAATAAATATTTATTCACTTTATTAAAATTTCTCTCCATCCCTCTGACCCACAAAACTTTGAACAGTTTTAGATTTAATTGGATCTCAAGAGCACTTTGTTTTCTAGTATCCCATAGAAAATCTAAAGAACTTGTTGCGATTCGTGTTTTGTTTCGCTGGCAAAGGCTCAACAGAGAGTAGCTACCTGTGGGCACAAACCCAGCTCGAGGTGTCCCAAAGATAAAGTGCGGTTAACAGTTGGCAAACAGAGATAAAGAAATATATATACATATATATATAGATAGAGAGAGAGATATAGAGAGCGGGAGAATCGTTAGAGAAGGGACATTGGCTTTTGTTTATGTTGCACTTTACACCAGCCACGCCGCACACTCCATAAACACAACCCACACCACAAGTGCACTTGACACGAGGCCCAGCATGTTGATTGTGTATGTGTGTGTGTGTGTGTGTGTAAGTGTGCTTTAGGGTGTGTGGATGGAGTTGAAGGTCTGCATGCAAATTTGGAAGGTCTGTGTGTTGGAGTGTATTTGTTGTTACTCTTGTTTATGTATTGTACTTGTTGTGTACCCAAAAATTATACGCCTCACATACCGCCTCATCGTCTATTCTGGCCAACAGAAGGCAGCTAAATATTTGCAATGCTGTTGACTGCCAGGCGGCTGCCTCCGTCCGTCTCTGTCTCCCTTCTCTCCTCTCTTCTTCTCTTCAGTTCTCTCCATGTCTGCGTCACGTTGTATGCAATAGAATTTGCCACGCTGTTAAACTTGCTCTGCGGACTCTACTCTAAATTTGTGGCATTATCCGCACGCGTGCCACAACTTGCAACTTTCTAGTATGTGCCAATATTGGGACCCTCCCTCCCAAAGCTAAGCTGGCTGCGGCAGGGTGTTAGCAGTTGGTAATGACGAAGTTTTATATAAACTTTTAATTAATTAAGTGCATGCTTTGCACTTTTGAATTTCTTGGCTGTGGTCCATAAATCACATCAATCAAGTGCACATTTAGAAATTAAAACTATTTGCAATACTCATTGATCGAATGATCAAATGAGTTAGAAATCAAATCGGGGAGAGTCAGAACCACAAAAGAAATAACAAAAGAGTACTTAATTTAATTTAATTTCTATATAAAAATCTGATTTTAAGCAACATCAAAGAATTAAATTGTCACTACTATATTAGTCCGTTTTTAAGGCTTACAATTAATGCAGCAATTGGTTAGTTTTATTTAAAAATGTAAATAAATATGATATATTATAGAGATATTCAGGTTTTACAAAAAATAAATCTTTCAATTTGATTTGTATAAAATCTGGGATATATATATTTCATTATCATAAACAGAGCGAATATAAGACATACTTATATAATGAAACCTTCCCACCCATATATACTTACGTATCTGTAAAACTTGTATACATCTTATTGTTAGCAATCCCCCTCCTTATTTATAAAATCAATCAATGCTACAAATGGCTACAAATTTGATTTTCATTTTGTCAATGTGTGACCTTTGCTCCCTTCCGTCTAAAATTCAGTGAAACTTTTACCTAACTTCAAGGAAAACGTTGTGCATAGTTGCATTCGGAGTGCGACATCAACTTTAGATGGATTCTGTTGACTGAAATAACATTCAGTGCTCTTTGCTGTGGCTTATGTGATAGTTTTTCTCCACTTTAACAGCTCTGTTCAGCGTTGGTGCATATCCCCAAGCTAAACTGCTGCTTTATGGCCCTTGGCCACATCATCATCAACAGCAGCACCAGCAGCAGCAGAAGCAGCAGCAACAGCAGCTGCAGCAGCTTTGTCCAGCCACAAGCTGCACAGCATCCGACTCGGGGGCAGAGACAAGTTAAGGTGGCTCTCATAAGCTGAATAAATTTTTAATAAGCGGCCAGGGAACGTCGCTAACAACAACGATGTTGACAGCTGTGAAGAAGCTGCAACTGCAGCTTCCTGTGGCCGGGCACTGTCTGAGTCAGCATCCAAAAATGTCCACTTGAATTTGCCGCTCGTCAGCTGGATTCTTAAACTACAGCAATGGTTGCAGCACATGTTCCATTTGCCTCTCAAATGGCAGCCAATGTGCAAAATGCAATGGACAGCCCTGCAAATAAGCTAACACCAACAACTCCAACCCCAGCCCCATCCCCATCCGCAGACGTTTTTAACGCTCTGTTGGGGCCCGAATTGCGGTTGCAGATAATAGCAACAATTACAGTTGCAAAAGAAGCAGCAGCAGCAGCTAACGTTGCCTGCACTTTGCCATTTGATAGTACAATAAAGTCGAAAGGCATTCAACAGATATGAATCCGATAGCAGATACCACACAACAACAGAGCGGGACAGGTGTTCAACCAAAGCCGTTTAAACCCTTCACCAAACTGTCAAACCAGTTACAACACTCTCAGCAGCCCTGAAATGTGGGCGGTTTTGCGGTTTACATAGTTCTCATCGAAATATATATTATAGTTTCGTACAGGGAAAATCATGTTCTACGGTCAACTAACCGAAAACAAAAATATTAAACTTTTTTAATAAAAATATGCAATTTCTGTTAAAAGTGTTATTAAGTTAAATATATGTAGTTTTTTCAACTATTCCCTGTTAATGAATAATATTATTATTTATTACTATTTTTTCCAAATTCATGGCATCATACATTTTAATGTAAATTTATTCTATACGTTTATGAGATTAAACTACAAAAAAATATATTTCTAGGAATACCCCATAGAAACTGCATGATTAACAAATAATTCATTAATTCTATATTTTATTGGATTATATTTGTATGTATGTACATATATTATTTAACTATAAAAAAATTTTCGCGAATATCAAACGGTTTTTACTAGAAAATTTCATTTTATAATTCAATAAAAAAATGCTCAAATGTCACCCATGAAATTAAATATTGGAAAAATCCAATACGATTCATAGAACTTACACAGCAGTTAAGCATATATTATAAAAAATTACTACCTCGTGAAACAACAAGAATTTAAACTGAACGAACAAGTCTTACCAAGAAAAGTTAACTTTAGTTCATATGTAGAGTTCTTACATGTTAATTTCTCGCATATGGCGTCGACATGCCGTTAATTGATTGCACAACCAAATCCAACATCGGCCCTGAAACCACCCGCCGCTCCCCTCCAACAGGTCTCGCTGATTGCAGCTATCGTCAATTGCAGGCGATTTATTGACCAGAGCACACTGGGCGGAAAGCCCGATTTTTTGGCATAAAGTCTAATTCTGAAGGTAGAGAGTTGAAACTTCGTACAGTACTTAGTAATAGTGTGTGTAGTCA
>SCDS01000344.1:0-39879 GCA_004149465.1 Drosophila nigromelanica | reverse complement strand
TTTGTATGGTTTTATCGATATTGGGGGCGATCGGTGGGAGGTATCCAAAACCTGAAAGATTTAAATTCTTCGTATGCTTTATGCGCACATAGTAAAACAAATTTTTCTCTAGCGTTTACAGTTTGGGAGTTATACTTAAAAAACCGGGTCAAAAAAGCGATAAATATCGATAATAAGAAAATGTAAAGATTTATCGATCGTATGGTATATACAAACCGAGATCAGTTTTCTAGCTTTTGTAGTCTCTGAAATCGGCGCGTTCATACAGACAGACAGACGGATAGGGCTACATCGACTCGGGTAGTGATGCTGATCAAGAAGATATACTTTATAGGGTCGGAGATGCTTCCTTCTGCCTGTTACATACATTTGCACAAAACCATTATACCGTTTTTACCCATTTTCAATGGGTTCAGGGTATAAAAATAGTTTTCCGCAGACACTGAGTAAAGTGCATGCGGCCAGCGAATGTGTACATTTTTGTGTATGTATGAATGTAAGGGGAATTAAAATGTTTGTAACGACAATTCGCAAGATTCAGGGTATCTCCTGGTCGCTCTTGACTAGAGTTCAGTTGATTCACTTTAAAAATGTACAACGGTCGCGTTCGACGTTGTTGTAAATATACACATGTTTAGTACAAGCAAAGCAAAGTTGCATTTATATATGGAAACTCCTTTTATTATTCTCTTATTTCGCTTTGGTACTGTAAAATAAAAGGAAATATATTTGCCAAGTTTAAACAAATAATCTGAAAACCTGAAAAGCTAGAATGTCTCAAAGGACAAGACTATCGCAGGATGAAAGGTTTTCTTTGCGGAAAACCATAAATTCTGATCCAAATAATATTTTTTCACGATTCAAAAATATTTTATAAATAATAAAATTGGATCAGGGAAAATAACCCGTCAGTAATGCAATAAAAATGTATCAAATATGTGATATTGTATTGCTTTTGTTTATGTGTTTGTTATATCAATATAAATATTGCTAGAAAATTGACATTGATTTTTCTCAGAAATGTCTTTAATTTCTTAACCATTATACAATAAATTTACCATACCTTATCTTTAAATGTCCGGTAATTCCTTATGAATTATATTTTCATTGATCATAGTGAATCCGAAAAAGCTGCTAATATGGTGAAAAAATCCGTATTATTTGCATACCTACATTTTTATACTCTGAACCCATTGAAAATGGGTAAAAAGGGTATAATGGTTTTGTGCATATGAATGTAACAGGCGGAAGGAAGCATCTCCGACCCCATAAATATAAGCACCACTAGCCATGTCCGTCTGTCTGTCTGTATGAACGCGTCGATTTAAGAGACTACAAAAGCTAGAAAGGTGATTTTGGACTCATTCGGTTCGTATATACCATAATCAGATCAAGTTTATTTCAAAAGTACATACATTTGTACATATATTTTGATGCTCTTATTAAGTCCTGAAAATTTCATAATTATCAAAACAATTCAAAATATATATATACTAATGTAGAATTTTATCTTGCGTTTTTCTTGGAATTTTTTTTTTGCATTGGCTAAGTTGAATTTTAACACAACGTGATCAAATGGAAGTGTGGAGCAGCTGGTAAGAGTTGTGCCGCATTAGCTGAAGGGTCGGCGGTTCGAGTCCGCGTTGGGACAATGTGGGATTTATCTTTTCTTTTTTCGTCATTGATAATTGTTATGAATATTTATCTGTTTTTTTTTTTTTATGAGAAAAGCTGAATTTTGTGTATCGTTTTCCTTGAATTTTTTTTTGCGATGGTTCGTTGTGTAGTAGTTAAGAGCTGTGCAGCGGAAGCGAAAGGGTTGGCGGTTTGAGTCCCGGTGTGGAATCTTTCTTTTTACGTTGAAAATTATTAAATCAAATTTTTTTTTTTAAATTTTTAACCACTTCAATACTTAAGTGTCGAGAGTTTGTGTGTATGCGTTAATTGCTGCGTTCAGGGTATCTACTAGTCGGGCAGTCCTGACTAGAGCTATCTCACTTGTTTCATTTAATTTTTGCTTCCAGGCATTATTCTGACAACTATTCTGTTTGCAAACATTGGTATTCAACAAGTTCTTTTGTGTAAGAGAAAATGTTATGTATTGTGAAAGTCCGTAGTTTATGGGGTACATTTCGTTTTATATTTCCATTATATTAATATATTCTTTGAACTTTCTGCGTCTATACCAAAAATTTCGACCCCTGTGAAATATTTCTACAGCCCCAATTATTTAAGCTAAATACCTCAAAAAACAAATAAGTTGAATCACATTTTTTCAAACTTTTTGTCAAAAACAAAAAATGATCGGCTTAATAATTTATAAAAATAATTATTTAAAAACGAAAAATTTCTTGTGGTCAAAATAATAGGTATGTGCAACAATTTTTATTATTTATATTGCAATTTTAGTAGTGCTGGTCCGTTTTGTACTAAATTAGTAAAACCCATACACATACTAAATTCTCCATTATTGAAAATGCAACCGGCGGGCCATTGACCTCGCGGGTGATGCATAGTTAAGATGCTACAGATGAGTCGCTCCTAAGTCCTCCGACGCCTCGAGAACCCAACTTGGCTGGGAGATTCATCCCTAGATGTCTTATAAAAAAAGAGTAATATTTGTACATTACAACAAAACAGCAATTTAATTAAAAAAAATAAAAATGAAAATATTTTTGATATCTTTCCGATTTTTCCTGAATTAGACGATATCAACTTATAAAAATCCACATTATGCACACCGAATTAGGCTTTGACTAAATGCTATGAATGCTGCTGATCATTCTCTCGCTTATATGTTCACAAAATCGGAATAGTATATTTGCTTATCGTAGCATTATCGTGTCCAACAAATTGTTGTGCACGAATCTATCCAATGTGTCATCAAATCGATGTATCCGACCTATACCTCGCCTTGAACAACAGCCTCTAACCATTTAGCTGTCACTTCTGTGAATAAAATACTTTGCTTTTCGGTCGACGAACGTTTTTATCCGCATCGTTGCCAAACTTACGAAAGGCTTCAAACCGGGTTTGAACCAAACCGGACATCGGACATCCATTTTAACATTTAAACCGAACCTGAACAGAACCATAGTATTTTTTGAGGTAAATTCTTTCAATTTGGGTTATGTAAATCGTTGTTATATATAATCGTTGCACTCTTGAATTTGTTTGTTTGTAATTAGTTGTCTCGGTCAAAGATGAGTTTTGAAATCGCAATTTCTTAAAAGACTTATTTTGTTTTTAACTTTGATTTTGTTTAAAGCTTGTAAGTGTGAGTTATAAAATAGATAAACATAAACTTTATATGAAAATTACGTAAGCAAATGTATCCATAATATAAACACAATCCTTTTTTTCTAATTATTTGCTTTTATTATATATGTATATATGTACTCCGTACATTAGTCAGATACATTACCAGAGAGTAACCGTATTGTACCTGTATTTTATTATGTGGAAATGTTTCTTTATGTGGCTATAATTCTAAGAAACTTGAAATTGAATATGCATATCTTTTATCAGAGTTATCAAAAATACTTTAATAATCAGTTTGATTTATTTTTTTTTTATTTTAAAATGTTTTTGCATTAGCGGTGCGCCGGGAAATAATATTTCTCAAATGTAATTGTCGTTTATTTTGCTATTTTATTTTAATATACAATTTATTGAAATTGGGAATATTTTTTGATATTCATCACACAATATGCCTTATCAAAATAAGAAATGAAACTAGTAAATTTTTGTATTATATATAGTCATTGATTTATCAAGCTATGAAAGCAAAACATTTAAATAAATGTTATGTGTATATATTGGTAAATGCCAGAATTACGGCTTGTTTCGCTTTTTATATCCTGAACACATTGAAAATGGGTAAAAAGGGTATAATGGTTTTGTGCGAAAGTATGTAACAGGAGAAAGAAGCATCTCCGACCCCATCGAGTATATATATTCTTGACGAGCTAAACTGTTCGTCAGTCCGTCTGTATGGACGCAGCGATCTCGGAGAGACCTAAACTTTTCGATTTTAGATTCTCCTAATCAATACGCAGAAGAAGCTTATCATTAATGTCGATAAAAATTGATTTCTTACCACATCTCGCAGACAATAAGAGCTAGAAGCACCGCTAGTGTATTATGATCGTGTAAAGCAAACACACATTTTAATGGTTTCTGATTTTGGATATGTTCTCCTAAACCCCACAAACCAAATATAAAAAAAAACCAAAATACCGCAAATTAAATACTACAAACTCATGCTTTGGTTTGTAGTTAGATTTCACTTTTCTTATTAAATCCTACAAATTTCACATCGCAGCCACAGAGAAAAGTACATGCTGTGTGCGTTTTTGTGTGAGTGTGATGTGTGAATTTCTGTATGGGTATGTGAGATTGCAGGGGAGTTGAAGTGGAGTTGTAAAGACAGGTCGCAGGGTTCAGGTCGGGCACTCCTGACTAGAGCCTTCTAACTTGTTTTTATTTAATTATTAACCTGAAGTTTGCAACATTGCGTATTCCCTAATTAGATAGAACAAGTTGCATATACTCCTTTAGTTTTTCTAAAGATTTTTTACATGATACTAACCGATTCCAATAAAGTCAGATCTTTTTGTTTTTGAAGGGTGCACCACATTAGACAAGTAAGAGTGCTTCAGTCGGGTATACCTGACTACGAAATATCCTGAACACAGCTGCAAACTGTCGTTAAATAGATATCAACCACCTTGCATTCATTAAACATTCTTCACATATTTAAATCAATTTAGGGGCTCCAGATCTTCTTGTTTCTGAAATATGATATAAAAAACCAAGTCTTAAAATTGATTGAAAAAAATTATAAACCTGTTCTGCGAATTGTATAGGAGAATCTATATCCGGAAAAATTAGGTCTCCAGCTTTGGTAGTTTCCGAGATCATTGCTGAATTTACTGGCTTGTGTAAAATAAAGTAAACTTACTTATAATATTAAAAAGCCAAGTGTCACTGTTACTTAACGCCGACATAGACATGTCTATACATACGTAAAGACTTCGCTATATCGACAAATCCAATTAAATTCTCAAATTTAATTTCGATTTAACATAACGAAACCCGATAACTAAAATTAATTGTATTAAAACCTTAAGCTAGTATTTAAATTAACATAACGGTTTAAACACTTTTGTTGCTTTGTTTAATTGTGTCATGTCTTAATATTTCTTTAATTTTAGGACTGAATACCATGTGGACAAAAACAGCTAATGTCTAATATGCATTTAAAAAATTATGCCCAAACTGTAAAAAGAAAAAAGGCTTTTTTACTTCAGTGGACTTCACTAATAAGTTGTCTTTGCTTAACTCAACCTGCATTTGCGGCTGACGATGGAGACAGAAGTGACCCATCTCATCAGAAATCACTTTTGGATAAAAAGTTTGATTTCAGCCACCAAGTTTATAATGTTACCATACCAGAAAACAGTCTTGGAAAAACATACGCTAAAGGAGTATTACATGAAAATTTGCCCGGAATTTCCGTTAACTCAAAATCCGACATTAAATATAGAATTATAAGCGGCGATAAAGATAAGCTTTTTAAAGCCGAAGAAAGACTTGTGGGGAACTTTGCCTTCTTAAGTATTCGAACACGAACAAGTAATGTTGTTTTAAACAGAGAAAAAACTGAGGAATATAATCTAAAAGTACGAGCGCATATAAGTTATTCTTACGGCGAAAACATTTCAAGCTATGAAACTGAAACGGCGATTCATGTGCAAGTGTTAGATCGAAATGACTTAAGTCCATTGTTTTACCCAACTGAATATGCGGTAACTGTTCCTGAGGACACTCCAAAACATCATAGTATTTTAAAAGTTACTGCAGATGATGCTGACTTAGGAGTCAATGGTGAAATCTATTATAGTTTTTTGATAGACAGCGAAAGTTTTGCTATTCACCCAACTACTGGAGACATAACCATTCTGAAACAGTTGAATTATGCTGAAAATTCTCATTACGAGCTTACTGTTTTGGCCAATGACAGAGGTTCTGCTATTAATCAACAGAGCCATCAGGCCAGCAAGGCGAAAGTTTCTATAACTGTGAAACAGGTAATTTACATTTAAAATAATTATTAATTAGATATACACATATGATTTTTAAGTTTTATATAAGTATTGGTTTAGTCATAAACATGTCCAAGCATTTTCTGTTTTTACAAAGCCAAGGCATAATCACAAAAACTTCGTTACTATGTAAAAACGTGAAGTACTTCCAAAAAGACAAAATTCGACAACGTTCAAGTCGTTTGTCTATGTGTATATTATTGGATCCAAATTAGCGTTTGCATATAATTGGATCCAAATTAGCGTTTGCACACACCTAATGGCGTGCAAGATGTTCATATGCGTGATATTTGCATTTTACACGATACCAGTGGCGTATAGAAGCTTTATTTTTGAAGGCGATTTAAAATAAATATGTAAAAATAAAAATTTCTTACAATATATATTGCATATCATGTATTATTATATTTTAATCAGCTTGCAAATGTATATTTAGATGTTGGGGACTTGTCTTCAAAAATCTCCCTGCCTAAGCCACTGCACCACAATAAAAATATATGTGTTAATTTTCACTACATTGGTTTTGACTGCCGAATCTTAATTTTATTGATTTTATAGCGCCGACCGCACTATCCTAACTTACATATTTCATGTTAAAGTTAAATCGGTATAAAATGTTTATTTCATACGACCATTGTAATATTTATATAATTGTGTTATATATATTGATTTTTATGTTTATATATATTATTTGAAGAAAATAAAGAAATTAGTTTTAAATTAAGTTATTGTCGCGGTCGGTGTTTATGTATATATCTTTCGCGGCGCAAGAAAACTAAAAATTCGTTTTCAGCAGCCAAAGCTATACACACATATACAAATGTCCACATATACAAGTGCACCAAATTTGTTTTCATTCTCAACTTTGCAAAAAATCAAGCTGCCTTGTAGCATTTCTTTGTACTGCTTTATTATTTATATTGTTTTTGGCAGGGTTCAGGGTATCTCCTAGTTGGGCCTTCCCGACTAGAGGCTTCTCACATGTTAGAAATATTAATAACAATTATATTTATTTTAAGGTTAATTTGAATGCCCCCGAAATTTATGCAAAAACCTTTTCGAGTGTGATACCAAATTCAGGCGCCCTAATTTATGGAATAGTAAAGGTAACTGACAAAGACATTGGAAAAAATGGAGAAATAAAGAAATTGGAAATAATAGATGGAAATCCAGATGGAACATTTCAATTACGTCCCGCAGAGACGAAAGAGGAGCATTATATTGAACTAAATAAATTTGCAAAGTTATATGAACAGCCTTTTGCTTATAACCTAACACTAAGAGCTGAAGATTTTGGAACACCCTCCAGATACACTTACAAAACAGTTACAATACAAATTCTTCCGGAATTAAAAAATGTTCCAATATTTACACAAGAAATTTACGAAGTTTCGATTCCGGAAACGGCCCCAATTAACATGCCAGTTATTAGACTTAAAGTAAGCGATCCCGATTTAGGAAAATATGCTTTAGTGTATTTGGAAGTAGTAGGTGGCAATGAAGGAGGTGAGTTTCGTATAAATCCAGATTCTGGAATGTTATATACACAAAAGCAGCTTGATGCCGAGACGAAATCTAGTTACACATTAACTGTATCTGCAATTGATCAAGCGGACGTTGGATCTCGAAAACAATCCTCTGCTAAAGTAAAAATTACTATCGAAGATATGAATGATAATGACCCAATATTTGAAAACGTTAATAGAATAATACACATAAATGAAAATGAATTAGCTGGCTCATTTGTCACAAAACTCACAGCGAAGGATAAGGACTCTGGCGAAAATGCATACATATCTTATAGTATAGCAAATCTTAATGAAGTTCCATTTGAAATTGACCACTTCTCTGGAGTTATTAAAACAACTAATTTAATTGATTATGAGACAATGCGGAGAAACTACACACTCCTTATACGTGCATCGGACTGGGGATTACCATATAGAAGGCAAACTGAAATTGCATTAGATATTATTGTAAAAAATATTAATGATAATAGGCCACAATTTGAGCGAATTAACTGTTATGGAAAAGTAATCAAATCTGCACCAATAGGCTCTGAAGTCTTTACTATTTCTGCGGTTGATCTTGATGTCGGAGATGCTATATCATATCGGTCAATATCTGGAAATGAAGATGGTTGCTTTAACTTAGATTCAAACACAGGAACTTTATCTATTGGTTGCAATCTAATGGATGTTGCTGTTGATGATCGAGTAATAAGAGTATCAGCCACAGATGGAACTCACTTTTCAGATGAGTTAAGTATCAATGTACATCTTGATTTGGATTACTCAAGGGAGCACACCAATATTTTGCACGGGTATGGGACATTTGAATGTCGCGAAACTGGTGTAGCTAGAAGATTAGCAGAAACATTAGCATTAGCTGAAAAGAACAACGTACGAAATGTTTCGTTTTCAGAAGTAAACGACTTGGCACTGACACCTAGTAGATATGGGCAAAACATACATAGACCTGAAATTATAAATTTTCCTCAAGAACTCACCTTAAATGAAAGTGTTCAATTGGGGACAACGGTGGTTGTGATTGAAGCTAAAGACCGAGATTTGGGATATAATGGAAAATTAGTATACGCGATTGCAGATGGTGATTACGATTCGGTGTTCCGCATTGATCCTGACAGTGGTGAACTGCAAATAATTGGCTACTTGGATAGAGAACGCTTGAGCGATTATACTTTAAATATAACAGTTTATGACCTTGGTCGTCCGACAAAATCAGATTCCAAAATACTCCCAATTACAATAACAGATGCTAATGATAATCCACCTGTTTTACAAAAATCGTTAGCTACACTTCGACTAACAGAAAATGCTCCAAAGGGAAGTATCGTATATTGTGTACATGCAACAGATGCAGATTTGGGAATTAATGCAGAAATTAATTATGCACTATTTGTTGAATATAAAGAATTTACTATTAATAAAACTACTGGGTGTATTGTTCTAAATAAATCATTAGATCGAGAACAGCAAGATAAATATGAATTACAAATAGTTGTAAAAGATTGTGGAGATCCTGTGTTATCAGCGGAAGCTGCTGTATATATTTTAGTTGATGATGTCAATGATAATGCCCCAATATTTGGAGTCCAAGAATATATGTTCAAAGTTCGCGAAGATGTGCCCCGAGGAACTGTAGTTGCTGTCATCGAAGCAATTGACAAAGATATTGGACAAAATGCAGATATACTTTTCTCACTTAAGGAAGAAACTCAGGATAAGAATCTGTTTAAAATTGATAAGTACTCTGGTGCTATAAGAACAGAAGGTTATTTAAATTATGAAAACCGTCAAGTACATAACCTTGTAATAAGCGCTATAGACGGTGGTGATCCCTCATTAACTTCGGATATGTCAATAGTAATAGAAATCATTGATGTTAATGAAAATCGGTTTGCTCCAGAATTTGAAGACTTTGTTTATGAAGGCAAAATAAAGGAGAACATGCCAAAAGGTACTTTCGTCATGAATATTACAGCTCGTGACATGGACGGTACTGATCTAAATGGTAAAATATCTTATTCAATCACTGGTGGAGATGGTCTTGGAATTTTTTCCGTAAACGATCAAGGTAAGTAAATACAAATCCTCGTAAATGGTTAATAAATAGTTTTGGCTTTAGGTTCCATTCATTCACTAATCCAACTTGATGCGGAAACCAAGAACTTTTACTGGTTAACACTATGCGCTCAAGATAATGCTATAGTGCCACTTAGCAATTGTGTAAAGGTAAGAACTTTGTAACAAAAAACTTAATATATGGTTCTGCTATAGAACTGACTATAAAAAGCTAGTTTTTTTTAAAATTTCATTCGTATGTAATTACATCAAAAAGTTTTTCTTTTAAGGTTTATATTGAAATTCAAAATGAAAATGACAATATTCCATTAACAACAAAACCAGTCTATTATGTGAATGTAACGGAGGGTACTTCTGGAAGAAATGAAATTATCCAACTCAAGGCAATAGATCCCGACATGGATCCTTTACAAAAAATTACCTACAGTATAATTTCTGGTAATCTCGTAGGATATTTTGATATTGAGCCACTTACAGGTGAGTGCAAACACAATAAATACCTTATACACGACATAATGAATAATATTTGTTCAGGAGTTCTTAAAACGACGGAACGAAAACTTGATAGAGAAAATCAAGCAGAACATATATTGGAGGTATGCTCTCTCTTTTTAAAATATATAGAAATAAGTTAACTTTAATATCGAGACTTATGGGAATATTAATTTTTAAAATTTGTCGACGCTGTAGTGGGTTTGGGTTATGGTTGGCTAGCTCTTTTAATTGTATGATTATTAATTTACTTGCCAAAATTGGTGACTAGCGGTTTAACTAAGAGTTTGGAAAATGAAAAATGTATTGATTATGGAGAAACGAAGAGAATTATATTACAATTCAAACTGTTTAGAACATATATTCCAAGTCTTAAGGCTTGCCTTTATAGTGTTTAACTCAGGACCGTCATCCTCATCGCATCGATTACGCCCGATTTTGTTTTAATAATATATCAAGCGTATACATTATGGGATCGGAGACATTCCCTTCGAACCCTTGCATTTGCAGATATATATATATTATATATTTTTATCCCCTAAACCCATTGGTAAAAAGGGTATAAAGGGTTTTTTGCAAATGTATGTAACAGACAGAAGCAGATATCTCAGACACCATTAAGTATATATACATTCTTGATCAGGATCAACTGCGGATTCGATTTAGCCATCTGTATAAACGCTTCGATCTCGCAAACTATAAGAACTACAAATTTAATCTTTTCGAATTCATGTGACATGAGTCACACGCGGATATTAAAAATGGTCAATTGGTTTAAAATGATCAAAATTCTTTATGTTTTCCTAAAATTGATTAAAAACTACAAAATAAAATATTGTACCTTTTATATAATATAAGATACCAAATAGAATATACTATAACACTTAAAGAATCTTTTGCAAAAAGAATTATCAAGATCGGTGAAGAGACACAGAATGTTATTTAAAAAACATGTGTTAAAATTAAACAAATTTCACAAGCCACGCAAGCGCAAGCAGTGCACGTGCAAGCAGCGAACATACACACATATGTGTATGGGTTTAAATATGTGTAACGACAGTTCGCAGCTAGGTTTAGGGTATCTCCTAGTCGACCGCTCCCGATTAGAGAAGTCTTACTTGCTTCCTATTATGTCTTTTATTGCCTGTGGGCATAAAAATCGCGAGAAAGCACAACAGAGGGTAAAGGAATTTGACAATCTGGAAACTTTATTTACACAAAGATTAAATTTACGTATTTCAGGTATCTATATCTGACAATGGATCTCCTGTTTTGACGTCAACGACGCGCATTGTGGTGTCAGTCTTGGACATTAACGATAACAGTCCAGTGTTTGATCAACGTGTTTACAAAGTCCAAGTTCCTTCTACGACAAATATTAGCGAATCTATATTTCAGGTGTGTATGTCAGATATGTATTATAAATAAGTGAAGGCCGGTGGTTAGGTCATTTAATATGAAAGGGTTTTTTTTGTATTTAATCATGTTTTGTATTATTATTATATTTGTATAACATTTATTATAATGTAATACATAATGATCGCCTCATTTTTTTATCCATATCAAAATTTATCTTAATAAGAGTGATATTTTTTCTTTAAATTTCCTTGCATTTTACAGACAATTACAATAAATTGATGCACATGTTCATGTTAAATCAGAAAATTACAATATTTTTTTATATTTTTTGAATCAACAAAAGCAATTTTGTATATATTTCAACATAAATTTCTTAAAGCATAACTAATTTAAAGCAGCGATATATGAAAAAGCATGTGCATATGTGTCATTATTTGCAAACTAAAATTATGAGGAGATTTATAAAATTATCTTAATAATATTTTTCAGGTTCACGCAATTGACAACGATGACGGAGAAAATAGTCGAATAACATACTCAATTAAATCTGGAAAGAAAAAAAATAAATTCCGTATCGATAGCGTGAGCGGACACATTTTTTTTACAAAGACTTTAGAGCCTGATTCTGAATTTGAAATTAACGTTAAAGCTGAAGACAATGGAACTCCAAAGAAGAGTCAAACAACACTCGTTAATATAGTTGTCCTTCCCATAGCTTCCAATTCTCCAAACCCTCCTTCAATAGTAAAGAAATCAATAAATAATATAGTAGATCTTACGGAAAATGATAAACCCGGTTTCTTGGTAACTCAGATTGTAGCAACTGATGAGGATAGCGACCAGCTATGGTTCAATATTAGTGGTAAGTATATACTTTTTATATACAAAAAATATATATATATATATTTAAAGAGATTGAAACCTCGATAGTCGAAAAATCGAAAACCTCAATAATTCCTTAATAATTACAAGCTGCTGGTCCCTTGAAAAACCTCGTTAATTCGTGAAATTTCCATCCATTTCGGTCCCCTCGTTAATTCGTATTTATTTTATACTCGTTTACGAAGTGAAACTAGTATATTGGGTTTGTGCAATGTCCGTCATGCTGTCCGTCCGTCCGTCTGTACGGATGAACGCAACTTCGGCGCTATTGAAGATAGAGATTTGAAACTTTGGATGTATAATTGTAGTTATCCTGTTCAGACAAAGTGTTAAGATTGTGCCACGCTTACTGGGAAGCTGGAAATTCGGTAACATGTTGATACACCTTAAATCGCAATTAGATAAAAGGTGAATATTTCCCACAATTTTAAAGATAGAGCCACCAAACGCGAAAATCTATATCTCGCACAGTTTAAAAGCTAGGGTCACCAAATTGGAAAGGTAAATAACTGGTTACCTCTTTTAAAGATCGGTAAACAAAATTCCCGGCCACGCCCCCTTCCGCCCCCGTAAATCGCGAAAATCTATATCTCGGACAATTTTAAAAGCCAAAGTCACCAAATTTGGTATGTAGATAGCTACTTACCTCCTCCAAAATTTGCGACCTTGGCATTCCGGCCACGCCCACTATAATGCCCCTCGACGCCCACGTCCAAAAGTTAACGGTAATGCCCGACTACAGCGTTAAAACAATCTGAATGTCCGGATGTAGAAAATGCTCTACTCTTGTGATGACACAACAAATATAAGGCCCCTTTAATTCGTATTTTTTCTTTTTCAACCTCGTTGAATCGAAATTCCGACAATTCTAAAATACCTCTAATTCGTAAACTCTGCTGTTCTCTTGCGTTTACGAATTATCGGAATTCCACCGTATATATAATATATATGTTTGTCTCCATTGGTGATGGTGATTGGCAATCAATGATGAGCACAAACGCAGGATTTTGGGAATTTCGATCCCCAAGCTCGAAAAATTGTGAAAAAATTTTGTAAGCAACTTTTTTGTTCTTCATCCGATCAGGCTCAAAACTTAATTTCAAAAATTTAGATTAAAACTCAATAATGATAGCTTACCAATTTTTTGAAAAGTTAACCCCACTGGGTGGAAAAAGAGTGGTTGTATGGTAAAAGTTTAATGTTCTTGCGATTAGCTTCGAATTTATTTTCAAAGCTTTAAATTAGAAAAATATGAAGAACTTGATGTTCAAATTTTTAAAAATTCGATTGCAAAGCTCGAAAACTGTTGCACAAAAACTTTTTTGTTTTCCCATTCGATTGGAATCATTTTCGAAGATCTTTATGGAAATTCTATAAAAACGGTATTCACTGTTTTTGGTAAATTCATCTACTTGCGCGGATATTGGGAGGTCGATTTTATCCATCTATTTTATTAAAAGAAATTTTACAGCAACCACTGAATATATGGGAAAACAATTTCAAAATTGGTTGCACTGATCATTGGGACTGAAAACTTGCATATTATTTAAAAAGTTATTTCATGCAAATAAATGTTTTTGTTGTAGAAGTAGTAGGAAGATTCAATAGTCACTCTTGTGTTGATACTAAGTGAAGTGGAAAACCCGATTACTGCTATGTGGGGGCTGACTAGCTTTAAAACTGTAGGCCGGAAATTTTTTTCTGTAGCGTGTGGGGGAGCTTCCCAGTAATATATATCCCAAATTTGGTGACTTCAAAACTATTGGAGATATAGGCATTTCCGATTTTTTAGGACGGGGCGGCTGGGGGCATTTTAGTTGGCATGGCCGGGGTATCAAGTGTGCAATCTGTGGGGGAGGTCACCAGCTATCTACATACCAAATATGGTGGCTCTACATTTACAATTGTGGGAAATATTCACCTTTTATCGAATTGCGACATGTTATTGGCATGTTATAGAATTGCTTCCCAGTGGGCGTGGCACAAAAATCTTAACAATTTGTCTGAAGAGGATAACTATAAGTATACATCCAATGTCTCAAGTCTCTATCTTCATTAGCGCCGAAAAAAGTTGCGTTCATCCGGACAGACGGACAGCATGACGGACATTGCACAAACCCAATATACTAGCTTCCCTTCATGAACTAGTATTATGAGATCAATATTTCGCGTATTTTGCTAAATCTTCTAATCAAAATAAATATTTTATTTGTTAGGAGGAAATGATGGAAACCATTTTTACATTGGGCGAGATACTGGAAATGTGCTGCTGTCAAAATATTTGGATTATGAAACTCAAACATTTTACAATCTATCGATTAGCGTCACTGATGGCACAAGTATAGCAAATACTTGGTTATTTATTCAAGTTGTGGATACAAATGACAATGCTCCTCAATTTACAAAAGAGATATACTATGTAAATATATCTGAAAACATTGAAGAGGAATCCATTATAATGCAGCTTCATGCAACTGATAGGGACGAAGATAAAAAGTTATTTTACCATCTACATGCCACACAAGATCCATCATCTTTAACTTTGTTTCGTATAGATTCGATAAGCGGCAATGTAATAGTTACTCAGAAACTTGATTTTGAGAAGACATCACAACATATACTAATTGCATTCGTTAAAGATCAAGGGACGCCAGGAAAGAGGAATTACGCAAAGATAATAGTAAATGTGCATGATCACAATGATCATTATCCCGAGTTTACAACAAAAATTATTCAAAGTAAAGTACCCGAAAGTGCTGTGCTAGGCTCCAAACTTGTTCAAGTTACAGCCATTGATCGTGATAGCGGTCAAAATGGTGAGATACGCTACTCTATTATTACCGGTAATGTGGGAAGCGTCTTTGAAATTGATTCTACATTTGGAATAATATATTTGGCGGCTACTTTGGATATCAACAAAATGCAGGAATACATGTTGCAAATAAAAGCTGTAGACTTCGGTCAGCCGCCGCTATCTTCTCAAGTGCCTGTGCATATAATTATTACTATGTCTGATAACGATCCTCCCAAGTTTTTCACGAACCTAATTTCACAGGAAATGTTTGAAAATTTAAGTATCGGATCATTTGTAACACAAGTTGAAGCGCGATCCTCCTCATCAGTTTTTTTTGATATCGTTGCTGGTAACCTCAACGATAGCTTTCGGATAAACCCCTCTACAGGTGTCATTGTCATCAGCTCCAATGTTGACTATGAAAAAAACAAGTAAATATCTATTAAAATATATATTTTAACAATTATTACTTCTAAAACTTATATCAATCTCTTTTAAACTCAGGATTTTCAACCTAACCATTAAAGGAACTAACATGGCATCTGAATTTTCTTACCAAAATCTAATAATCCATGTTTTAGACGTGAATGACAATATTCCTGAATTTCTTCAAAGTGAATATATTGGATCTGTTTTCGAGTCCGCCAGCTTAGGCTCTTTTGTAAAAATGATTGACGATACGAAAAAACGGTATAAAAGGCTTTCTAATTTTGCTTGTATCTTGTAATTATGTTTAATTTAACTATTTTCAGTCATTTAACACTAAATGTATTTGATGCAGACGTTGGATTAAATGGAATGTTGCAATACAAAATCCTTGATGACTTGGCAAGAAAAACATTTAAAATAGATTCGACAACAGGGGCTATTGAAATTATACAAAGTTTGGACTATGAAAGAAAGACAAATTATACATTTTTTGTTACGGTAAGGCAGTCATATGAACAAATATAAACTAAATAAATGAGATTTGCCGCACCTAAAATACTTCTTGTACTTAAAACATTGCTGCAAAATATATTTATTTTATATATTTATATTATTTAAAAATAGTAAATTTATTTTATTTCTCCTTAACGAAATTTTAGGTTAGCGACATGGGTAAACCTAGCTTACATTCCATAACAAAAGCTCACGTAACAATTCTCGTGAATAATGTAAATGATTGTCCACCAGTATTTAAAGACAGAGATCTCAATGTTACTTTGTTTTTACCAACGTTTGAAAATGTATTTGTGGCTTACATTGTTGCATTTGACGCCGATAACGATGTTATCCGTTACGACATTGTGGATGGAAACAACCAAGAATGCTTTCAAATACATCCAGTAACAGGATTATTAACGACAAGGTACTTTTACACGTTTTCATATTTATAATATATTTCAATACATGTTTTGAACTTTATACTCCTGAAAAATTATATTTTAATAAGGTTGTAAATAAAATATTATTGGGAGTACCGGACAATTTTATATTATTGGAAGAAATATTTGGTTTAGTTAACTATAAAATGGCTATTTCGGGACAAGCTCGTAACAGAAAAAATACTACATGGCTTTGTCCGTCTGTCTGAATTTTATACGATTGAGTTGACCTAAGCAAAAGTACCTTATTTTAGTGTATATTAATCTATCTTCTAGTTTAATTGCTTTGTATCTTAATAAAGCTTTTCATAAAACACATATTGTGTGTGTAGAATGGTTTTGCAAGAGTATGTTTTATATGTTTCTTTCGATGTCTAGCCCCGTTTGATTAATTACGATGCAAATCGATTTGAAGACTTGGTTTTCTTAGCATATAAGAACGACAAAATTGACTTTATTATGTTCTTGCAAAGCATAGGCTTGCACCTGGGTTCAAGGTCACTCAAGGCTCTCTTTCTGACAAAAATCGAGTCCAAACTCATAAAATTGCATGCTTTACCATGTCTGTTAGGGCTTAGTAAAATTTAAATAAAGCAGAAAGCACTCTCCAAGTTGATTGATAAAAATTGAGTTGTGTAGCATATTTTGTATTGTACATTTTCGTATGTCTGCCTTCGAAACTTCAGAGATAACTGTTTTTATATATTTTTTTCATGTCAGTTATAAATAATATTATTCGATTTTTTTTTTAATTTGTGCAACTGAACTTTTACTATTATTGTTTACATTTAACATATTTTTAATTTCAGAAACTCCGAATTTATAAATAAAGAATATATTTTGCATGTGCGCGCTTCTGATGGGTTGTACTCCACCATTCTCCTTGTCAATATAAAAATTGAATCAATAGTTAATTCAAATTTTGTATTTCAAAAGAAGATATACGAGTATTCGACATTTGAAAACACAACAAAAGTTTCAACAATAGGATTGATTAATGTCATTGGAAACTCATTAAATGAAAATGTTGAATACAGAATTCTTAATCCAACGGAAATGTTTGCTGTTGGAATAACTTCTGGAGCTATCAAAACTACGGGACTAATGTTTGACCGTGAAGTAGAAGATATGTATACATTATTTGTTGAAGCAAAGTCATCTGTATTCAATAGAGACAATACTAGTGTTCGCAGAGCAATCACTTCAGTTTATATTTCGGTATTAGACATAAATGATAACTGTCCCATGTTTGTCAACATGCCATATTACGCCTCTATATCAGTTGGCTATATAAAGGGAACAAATATGATGAAAGTAAAAGCTATAGACCTCGACAGTGGTGAGAATGGTGAGGTTCGATATGAACTGAAAAAAGGGAATGGTGAGCTCTTTAAAATAGATAGGAAGACTGGAGAGTTGTCAATTAAACAAAGTATCGAAGGCCCCAACCGAAAATACGATTTAATTGTTGCAGCATGCGATGGTGCACTAATACCACGCTGTACAGAAGCTCCGGTTCAAATAAAGGTAAAATAATAATAAAATAAAAAAAAAACCAAAATATAATAATTAATTTATTTTTATTAAATAGGTGATTGATCGTTCAATGCCTGTATTTGAAGAACCATTTTATTCGGTTAGCGTAAAGGAAGACGTTGAAATGTATACTGCCCTGTTTGTATCTATCCAAGCCGAGAGTCCCTTAAAAAGGAAACTGATTTATACAATATCAACTGAGAAAGCAGAACAATATTTTGAAATAGACTATAGAACAGGTAATGTACATATTATATTATATTTCGAATATGTAATCGAAATGTATATGCCATTTATCAGTATCATATGTTTCATAATCGAAATATAAATATATTAATATTATAACCAAATTTCAATGTCTCAACAAGGGTTGTATGAAGAGCTTCGGTTGACCAGTTTTCCCTTTGCGGTCCACGCACTAACATAACCGAAAAACCATGTACGCTTGGTCGCTTTCTCTGTGAGCAGAACACTTTTTTACTCGATCACAAAGTGAAAAGAGTCAATTGGGTTTGTGCAATGTCTGCCAAGCTGTCGTCCGTATGAATGCACGGATTTTGGCGTGCGCCCTCTGGTGGCGTGATAAACAGATAACACATTAAATCGGAAATCGATAAACCCACAATTTTAAAGCCTGAGTCACCAAACTTGGCCATGTCTACTAAAATGCCCCCGCCACCCCACGAATCGCGGAAGCTTATATCTCCGACGCTAAAGATAAAGGTTGATTACTGGTTAATTATATAAAATTTCATATTTCTAAAAACCAATTTTTTTTAAAATAACGATAATAATTAATACCGTGTAAGAGTATAACGCAGTCGGTAACGCCCGGTAATGTCATACATATGGCATAATAAGTATTTGTTATTTATACTAGGTTACATTTTAGAATGCTGTAAATTGCGTTTAATATTTTTCAAAACCCTTCGTTCTTCAATAATAAAATTTGTCACAATTTTTATTATCGCGTGCCTATTCACTTGTTTCATACATATATTTATTTTTTTTAATACTTTGTTCAACTTCGATACTGTCAATATCCTTAAATATTTCGGCATATTTTGCTGTCAAATGGCGTTTAAAATTTGTTGCGTGCGAGCCTGTCAATTAAGCACCACATACTTTTCATTTAGATTTATTTTCTTTTACCTCAAATTTAAAAAAATTTATGCACTTTTTTATTTTGTTTCCGGACCATTTTTCGCGACAACAATAATAATTATCCGAACGCACTTGCAAGTCACAAGCCCAAACAGAACCAAACGCAAAAGACTTTTATTTTCTTCTCTCAGCAAATAACACGAGGAAAACAACAAAGTTGGTTGTTCGTTGAGCTCAGACTTATTTATTCAAGAGACCATGTACACGGCTCACATCTGACTCTGCTCACATAGTCCGTAAATATCAGTTATTTTTAGACAACTGTTATTTGTGAGCTCTGGTTATATGGTTTTGTGCAAATAGTGTAAGAGCCAGAAGGATGTTCGACCCCATAAGGTATATACATATTGTCTTGGTCATCATCAATCTCCGTTGGTCTAACCATATGAACGCGCCGATATTAGAGACTACAAGGGGTAATGGGCTGAACTTTTACTTTTTACACGTTAAGTTTATGAAGCGTAGATTTACAGTTCTCTTCTCTGGTAATTAGAGAGTGATCAATTCGGAATCTTCCCTTCCCCGTATTAAGTCTTTGCTTTTAAACTATTTACCAAGTAGATTGTAGATAGTTTATTTTCGTATCGTATATCGCGACTCGTGTCGTACGTTATACGACTGCGCCCCTCGGTCGGTTGGGAGGGAGGTGGGATGCTGCGCATAGCATCGGGATTCGCGCGAAAAAAAGTATCTTCTAGTCGAAAACTCTCGACTAGACCGCCTTTTTAAGAGGCCTAGCGTTTTGTTTTTTCACACATTCAGATACAAATTTAATTTAAATTTAATTTATTTATTATTAATTAAGTTATTAATTTTTTTCATTTCGCATAGTGCACAGCTGTGAAATACGCATTTTGCTTGTTTGGGTGTGCATTTGTTATGGAGCTGTGTACAGGGTATTCCTAGTTGGTTATTGTGTTTTAAGACAAACATACGTCCATACACTAGCTTGAGATTCGAACCAAGATCTTCCTTGTTGAGTTGCCAAAATGCCTGAACCAATAGACTATTCATCTACCAAGGACTTCCTTGTTAAAATATGAATTTTGTATGAAATTTAAAAAAAACGTAATATTATGCTTTCAGGGTCCTTATTTGTGGTCAACGAGCTAGACTATGAAGAAAAAAATACACATGTGATATTAGTTCGAGCAACTGATAGCATTTCAGGAATTTACGCAGATGTTTCATTATCCATTAAAATAATTGATGTAAATGATTGTTATCCTGAAATCGAAAGTGATAATTATAATATTACCTTGCCGGAAAATATTCCATTTGGATCACAAATATTACAAATAAACGCAACTGATATGGATTCCGGTGCAAATGGAAAATTATCCTATTTCATTGAATCGATTGATGGCCGAAATGATTCCGATACCTTTTACATTGATGTAAGCGAAGGATGTTTGTACTTAAAAACGCCCTTGGACTATGAGGTAAAAACCCACCATCACATTGTTGTACACGTCAAAGATCATGGCAATCCACAGTTAACTTCGAAATGCAATGTTTTTATTGAAGGTAAATAAAATATATATATATCATTAATTTTATTTATTTCTAAAATAGTTTTACGGTATCTATGACTGAGCTTTTAAACTGATATTAATACTAATTTTAATTATTTATTAATAATATAACTTCCCACTATAGCGGGAGATTGCCAAAATTTAAAAACTTTTTAATTATCCAAATAAGTTGGGAATGTTCATGAATTTGGTATGAATCTTTTCAAAGATTAAAAATGAATAGAGCAAATAGGTTTTTTTGTTGTTGTTACGTTTAAATAGACATCTAGTTTTAAAATAAGTCAGTATTTTAATTTATTAATATTAAAAAAAAAGAAAAATTATTTTTATAAATTATTAAATAAAAATAATTCTTTATTACAGTTAAAGATCTTAATGATAACTCACCGAAATTTATCGAGCCATCTTTCAATACAAAGTTGTCAGTAGCAGCGAAACGTAGTCAATTCGTTGCATTGCCTAGAGCTTTTGATAATGATATATTCGACATTAACTTTCTGGAATACAAAATTGTCGATGGAAACGATTTACAAACGTACAAAATTGATAAACAGAGTGGAATAATTTCTCTTCAAAATATGTTAAATTTCACCGACAAACCCAATACAATTTTAAATATTTCGGTGTGTGATGGAATCCATACAAGCTTTGCTAGATTAAAAATTACCTTAGTTCCGGAAAATGTCCACAGTCCTCAGTTTGAGGAAATGGTATATAAAGCAAAGATTTTGGAAAATTTACCACATGGATATGAAATTATTACTGTATGTATATATTTTTTTATTTGAGTAAAATATTGTCTCACGTTATCTGTCATAAAATTTGTATTACAGGTAAAAGCCATTGATAATGATTTTGGTCAATATGCCAGTATTTATTATGAAATTGCATCCCAAGAAATGAAACAATATTTTGACATAAACCGCAATACTGGTTTAATTACATCAAAGGTTACATTTGACCGAGAAATTAAAGATGAGTACGTGCTACAGTTAAAGGCAATTGATGGCGGAAGTAAATTTGGCTTTGCATCACTTAGAGTGTCGATTGAAGACGTAAATGACAACAGTCCGCAGTTCTTTTTAAAAGAATATAAAATAGTTTTAAGTTCTTCAATCAAGCCGAATGAATCTATTTTGACTGTAAGTATATATAATAGCATATGCTTACATTCATATGTATTTATATACACATGTTGAAAGCAGATTTTATATAGGGTACCTACTACAAATATTTACTTGTTTAAGCATGAAATAATACCTGTTTTACTATTTTTTCAGGTTAAAGCTATGGACGAAGATATTAATTCAAATGGCATTATAAAGTATACCATTTTTCCTAACACAATGAAAAAAATTTTAGAAAACAAAATTCATATTAATGAAAGTAATGGTAATATGGTGCTTATGAGTGATCCAGAAAAATTTGAAAAGGGCGTTTTTCAATTTTTCATTCGAGCTTTTGACGCTGGAGAGCCTTCATTGCATAACGACATTCCAGTTTCGATTGAATTAGTCGGCTCCGACGTGATAATTCCAACTTTTGAAAAAATGCACAACAACCTTAAAGTAATAGAATCTACATCACCAGGAACTGTGTTAACGAAATTTCAAGTGCATGGAAACTATTCGTTAAAATTTTCTACTTCAGAAGAAAGCTCAATTTTTGCAGTATCAGAGAATGGAGAATTAATTCTTATGCAAACTTTGGATCGAGAACAAAATGAATCACATTACTTAGTTATCGTCGCCGAAACAGCGACCTCACCAGTTCTTTTTGCATATGCTGATGTATTTATACATGTAACAGATGAAAACGATAATTATCCTAAATTTGATAATACAATTTATAATGCAGATGTAGCGGAAAATACTGACAAAATAGCATCTATACTAAAGATAACAGCAACCGATGCGGACACCGGGTCGAATGGTGATGTACGGTACTACTTTGACGATGAATCAAATAGTATAAGAAACGTTTTTGACATCGACATTTATACTGGCTGGATAACTCTTTTGTCGTCTTTGGATAGAGAAGTACAATCAGAGTTTAACTTAAAAGTGATTGCTACAGATAACGGACATCCCAAACACGATTCAAAAGTGCCAGTTTCCATCAAGATTATTGACTACAATGATAACCCGCCCCAATTTAAGATACCCAAGGATAAAATTTATATTTCTGAAAGTGCGCTTCCAGGCACTGTATTAATAAATTTGTTGCTTATAGACCCGGATAGCGAAAAGCAAAACATGGACTATTATATAACATCTGGAGATAGTCTATCTCAATTTCAAATTGGTAAAACAGGAGAGTTATTTATATCCAGACCTTTAGACAGGGAGCAAATAGCATTTTATAACTTGAGCATTTTAGCAACAGACGGAAAGTTTATCGCTAGATCGAATGTTCATGTACACATAAAAGATGTAAATGATAATATGCCATACTGCTTAAAGCCTCGGTATTACATTACAATAAATGAGTCTATTCCAATTGGGTCAACAATAGTTGAAGTAAAAGCAATAGATTTGGACTCAAGTAACGATTTTAAATTACGTTTTTATATATCTGGAAAGGGTTCGGATGACTTTATTATGGGCAAAGAGAGTGGAGTTTTGAAAGTAGCGAAGTATTTGGACCGAGAACAAATTCCAAAGTATAAATTTTATGCACACGTCCAAGATGGCAAAGAATTTGTGAGAGAGTGTGTTTCCGAAATAATTATTATTGTAAATGATATTAACGACAATGTACCCGTATTCTCTATGCCTAATTATAGAGTAAGCATACAAGAGGACGCTCAGTTGCAAACTCTGATCACAAAGGTTCATGCTACCGATAAAGATTTTGGTTTGAACCGGAAAATTAAGTACTCAATAGCAGGACCAAATAGTGATTATTTTGGAATTTCAAAGTCAACCGGAATAATAAAATTAGAAAAAAACCTTGACCGTGAAACTATTTCCTTATACAATTTGACAGTCATAGCCGAAGATTATGGAAAGCCAGTGTTGTCTTCAGCTGCTAATATCGTTATAAATATTTTGGATATTAACGACAATCCACCAGAATTTAGTTTACGACAGTACATAAGCCATATCAATGAGAATGCAACACAAGGATCTGAAGTATGTAAAGTTCATGCTACGTCAAAAGATATTGGCGTCAATGCTGAAATATTATATTATATAATTAGTGGCAATGAACAGCGTCAGTTTAACATAAATTCTACTACAGGCGTGTTATGGATTAACGGAACATTGGACTATGAGAAAACCAAATTTTATTTCCTCACCGTTCAAGCTATTGATGGAGGAAGTCCGCCACTTAGCAACATTGCATATGTAAATATATCAATAGAAGATGTTAATGACAACTCCCCAATATTTACGCAAAATATTTATCGAGCTAGTGTGAAAGAGGATATTTCTGTAAATCTTCCAGTAATAGATGTAAAATCCACTGATGAAGACTCTAACTTAAATGGAATAATAAAATATAACATTTTGAAGGGTGATAGCTTAAGTCAATTTCGTATAAATAAAAACAATGGAACAATAAGCCTGGCAAGACCACTTGATCGGGAAACTATTTCGGACTATGTATTGGAAGTGCAAGCCTGCGATTTTGGGATCCCAGAGCAATGTAATAGTGTACAAGTCAAAATTCTTGTGCTTGACGCCAATGATAACGCGCCAGTTTTCTCGCAGGCAAATTATAGCATAGTTTTACAAGAAAACAGACCATTGGGCTATGTTTTTATAACATTCGAAGTATCTGATGCTGATGAAGCACCCAATTCAATACCTTTCACATATGACATACGCTCTGGAAATGAAGGTGGACTTTTTCGGCTGGAACAAGATGGCTCTCTTAGCACAGCATCTCGATTTAATCACAAATTGCGGGATGAATTCATTATTCAAATACGAGTCTTTGATAATGGTACACCTCCTTTATACTCGGATACTTGGGTGACAATAAAAATAATTGAGGAAAGTCAATATCCTCCAATCTTAACACCTTTAGAGATAACTGTTAATTCTTTTGAAGATGAATTTTCTTCTGCATTTCTGGGAAAAGTTTATGCGACTGACCAAGATCAATATGATGAATTGATATTTTCTATAACTTTAACCATGGATGAAAGCTATCAAACTTCAAAATTATTTAGAATAACAAATAAATCTGGTGAAATATATTCTACTTCCAACCTTGATATTGGCATGTATAAATTAAATGTATCTGTCAGTGATGGAAAGTTTACTGTGTATACCACTGTGAAAATTAATGTCGAACTTATAACAATGGACATGGTCAAAGAAGCAACAGTTATCAGATTTAGTAAAATTGCAGCATCCGATTTCTTATTAAGTCATAGGAAAGGTTTCATTCGATCCATACGAAATGTGATGAGATGCCGTCAAAAAGATGTTATTTTGATATCTTTGCAAGAGCAAGCTCAAACCCCTTTGTCAAATAGAGACCAATATTCTCCTGATTTAAACGTTGTATTTGCAGTACACAAGCAACAAATAATACCAAGCTCCGATGCCTTTATTGGCAGTGATGAAATTCGGCTGGCTATAATGAATAAGGAAATTGAAATAGAAAACGATTCTAACCTTATCATTGAGGAAATCTTTCCAAGCTTTTGTCACAGCAAAGACAACATTTGTATTCACGGAGTCTGCAAGCAATTGATAAAACTTGAAAAAAACAATATAACAACCATTTACACGGATGTAATTAGCTTTGCTGCACCTTCTTATAGTTTAATAAATAAGTGTGTTTGCAAACCCGGCTTTGATGGAAAAAATTGCAATGAAACCGTAAATGCATGCTCTTCAGAACCGTGCCCTCCTCAGAGGAATTGCTTACCATCAGAATCTGCAACTCGATATCAATGTGTATGTCCAAAGGGGTATTCTGGATCATTTTGTGAAATTAAATCTACAAACTGTGACAATGGAACCTGCGATGCTTTTTCTTCAACAGCAGTTTCGTTCGGTGGTAAAAGTTATGCGCATTACAAAATTAATAAGGCTAAAGCCAAAAATATATTAGAAAATCAGTTTGCTTACTCTCTACAAATTCGGACAGTACAACAAAGTGGCACGCTACTGTATGCAAGCGGAAAAGTCGATTATAATGTTTTGGAACTTGTAAACGGTGCTGTAAAATATAAATTTGACTTAGGATCTGGCGAAGGAGTTGTAAGCGTATCAAGCATTTACATTTCAGATGGCACCTGGCATACTATCACTTTAGAACGGACTCTTAACAGTGCCAAACTTACTGTAGATAACAAACATGTTTCTCAGGGCAGTGCTCCTGGAGTCAATGGCATATTAAATATTCAGTCAAATGATATCTTTGTTGGAGCTGAAGTTCGACCACATCCATCAATTATTGGTTATGAAGATATTCAACGTGGTTTTATTGGCTGCATGGCGAACATTAAAATCGCTATGGAGCCCTTACCTTTATATATATCAGGAGGCAGCTCAATTGCTGCTCTAAAAAGATTTACAAACGTAGAGTTTAAATGTGACCCGGCAAATGTTCTAGTCAGTTTAGGAGTATGCGGAACTCAACCATGTTTGAATAGTGGAATTTGCAGGGATCTTGGCAATGATAATTTTAAATGTATTTGCCATACTCGATTTTCTGGCGAACTATGTGAAATTGATTTAGATCCTTGTTCTTCAGCGCCCTGTTTGTTTGGAGGTCGCTGCGAAAATCTAGAACCAAATAATTTTACATGTATTTGTCCGATTCATTTGTCTGGAAGAAGATGTGAATATGGAAAATTTTGCACTCCAAATCCTTGCAAAAATGGAGGAATATGTGAAGAAGGCGACGGTGTGTCACATTGCATGTGCAGGGGTTTCACTGGACCAAACTGTGAAATTGACGTAAATGAATGCGAAAATCAACCTTGCGGAAACGGAGCAACTTGTATCAACGAAGCTGGTAGTTTTCGATGTATATGTCCATCATTTCTTACTGGTGCAAGCTGTGGAGATCCGCTATATTCCAATTCTATTTCTACCAAATTGAAAAACTTTTCTATTGAGCACATAAGTGGAATAATATCAGGAATTACTATTGTTTTCATTATCATCATAATATTACTGTGTTGTTTTGCCTTTAAGAGAAACTCTTCTACAAGCGTCAGAAATCGAAACGAAAAAATCAAAAATAAACACTCTCTGAAGCAAGCAAATCTAAACTCACTTCTAGACAAAGAAAATCTTTGCAAATCGAACGCAAAAATAAGCAATTTGGAAATCAGCCAACGACCAATAAGCTATTCTCCTCCAATAAACGATAGCCTATTTAATAGTAATACAACCTTTGTAAATAATTTGGATATTTTAAGAAGTTACGGCTCCGCTGGTGATGAGCTTGAAAATATTCCATTCGAGTATCAAAAAGTTAATCGAACTAATCAGCATGTTAATATAAATTCAAGCAATTTAATCGATGCGGACAACGGACATAAGCAAGAGTGGAGTGAACAGATGCATTTAAAAACATTTAATGAGAACAAGCTTAATAATGGTAAGGGTACATTGTTGAATTAAACTAACTAGTTCAATATAACTTACAATAATACTTTACAGAACGCCGAATAGATTATGGCTTTTCAATGAACCGTCTTTCAAGTGGAAAACTAATTCAGGTTGCAATGCCCAACGTGTGTCATTCTACATCTAATGCAAACTTTGTTGATACTACTGGCAATGGGCAATATCACTGGGACTGTTCGGATTGGGTTCGCAAAAGCCATAATCCATTACCGGATATAACAGAAGTTCCTGGTGCAGAAGTTGCGGACTCATCGAGCTTCCATAGTAATGACAGTAATGAGTCTAAATCAAAAAGAAAATATTTAGTTCATGGTAAGTTTAATATATATTATCAAAACCAATATTATATCATCTAATGTTGTTGATTTAAATTTGTAAGAAGCAGGTTAGTTGTCAGTCATATTTATACTTTGTTTTAAAAAAAAAAAGCAGCAAAAAAACAAAAAACAAGCAAGCTTGAATATATCTTGTACATCCTTGATTTGATCTGGAGTCTACCGGGTGGCCTAATCTGTTGTTCTTTGAAGTCATGCATAATGCAAGGTATGCGTAGGTTAGGTGGTGTACGAGCGGCTTTAAGGACTGTGTTCTGGGGGTTTTTAAATACAATTTAGGGAGTGTAATCTAATTGCATATTATATTGGTGGTCTGGACCCAAAAATTGATTGGTAGTCAGTAACATCTGCGTTGTCACAACTATCGTTATTGCAGCAAATTTTAAATCTATCTATCTTCTGAAGTAGGCATTTGATTTCTGACACACAGAAATAGCACCACCCTCGCCTTCACGCTGTATTTCCGTTTCTAGAAAGTGAACTTGCCTTTCATTGATTTTTGCCACTCAAACGAATACTTGCCCGTTAGCGCTTGGTTGACTGTGTTGGGCGTCTCAATGTCATGATAGCTTACTATGTTGTGATTATATTATACTCTTTTCTGGGCCTACTTCGCTGTCCAGTGCGTTTTAGCTTGGACCTACCTGGACCATTGTGACCTTCATTAAATCTGTTTGATAAATCGAAATTCGAAACATCTTGCCTCCATCTGGTGCTGTATCTGCCGGACTAACGTGTTCTTAGGCTGTTTCTTTGTCATTATTCTTCGTTATGATATAAGATGTAAAATCAATACCAGTTGCATCATGATTTAGGGTTGTTATATCGACCTCACATCCCGCATCTCCACGACTTGCCGAGTCTGTTTGTCGAAAAGCCGATATGCCTTATTCATCCTATCGGCTCTGGCGTGAGGTTCACCTTGACGAGTTCGAAATTCGGCAGCACGTCTCGTTTTTCCATTGTGACAACAAAATGCTCGTACTCTGCACTCGAACTTGGCAGTTATTATTCATTTTAATTCATCGTTAATTTCAATGCTCACTTCGACCAATTTGTCAATTATTTCAACAAATTTGTTTATACATTGAACCATGCTTTCGTTTGTTGATTTTTTCCAGTTTAATAGTTTTTTGAACAGAGACACTTTTTTAAGCCTGTATAATTCTGAATGTAAATGTGTCGGAATTGAATTATGTAATAATTGCAAAATCATCGCTACCAGCATTTTGCGCGAGATGCATGTGTCAATCGGTCACATGCACATGAACCAATATTGGTGTCTCTTCGAAACAAGCTGAAAAAATTTGAGATTGTTGTAGATTTTTATCGATTATAGGAAAACGGTAAAAGTTATCGATCGATTGAAACAAACTTAATCGCCGCGTACCATGGATGAGTATAAATTCGAAAGAAATTCTTAAAGTTTTCCACGTCGATGCGTTCATATAGACGGACAGGCAGACATACAGACGGACATAGTTAAATCAACTCAGCTCGTCGTCCTGATTAAGAATATAAGTTTTATGGAGTCGAAGATGCTTCCTTCTGCATGTTACATAGATTTGCACAATACCATTATACCCTTTTTTATCCGTTTTTAATGTGTATAAAAAAAGGAATATCAAATTTACATGCGTACATGACAAATAATAGTCAGCAAGAATAACAGGAGAGGATTAAAAAAAGGAAAGCTAAAGATGGAACAAGTCTTAGAGAATTCCACATAAGATTACATCGTTCTAGTTTGCATACTTTAACACATTAACACTTAGAAAGTATGGTTCAAATTTTGAATTTTTGAAATATTCCATTTCCAAATAAAACTTGAGCTCATACCTTAAGTAAATCTATAGTTTTTTAAACTCAAAAAGCAGATATTCTTTGTGTTCTTCATTTTTTCTACTACTTCCGTTTTCTATGTTTTTTTTTCAGTCAACTCTATTAATATGCCTTATCCTTACAACCTTGTTTCATTGAATTTTATTTTTTCCATAATTCCCCTCTTGCAGGTATTAGATTTTAAAAAAAAACTTCGCTGTCTTTTGGGTCCCACAACATTCCTAGTTGTCGACCCAAATAGTGTATTGCGACTTCAGTAAAACATTTGACTTTGTACATCATAAACTACTTCACCGTTTAAACTTGACAGTATTGATTTCCCCGTCTTCTCTCTTTTTTTGGATTTCATTTTATTTAAACGGTAGAACTTAGAGTTTCAAATAGACCTAAAATCTCAAAACAGGTTTATGCTACTGCAGAAGTATCCCACGGTAGTCATCTTGGGCCTTTTCTTTTTATTCTTTTCTATAATATCACATTCTTGAATAATTATGTATGTAGATGATGTGGAACCTTTATATTTATACAGCGATTCCCTAGCTCATACTCGTTTTCAAGATGATTGTGATTAGTGCCCAATCAGTTACATCTTAATTGTTCAAAGTCTAAGTTTATAACTTTAAGCCGTTCTAGGCCACATTCAGTTACTTATAACTAAAAGACCTTGATTGAAATTTAAGCTTCAACATGCCTATATCCACAATTGTACACGATACTTAGGGTGTACTTGTGTTTATTAACCTTTAGTCGAAAGAGTTCAGCGATCCCTTTACCAAAAGCAATTCTGCTTTTTGCCTTGCTTGGCCTAAACTGGCATTTAAATTTTCGTCTTCCATAATACTCCAGCAGGACTGGACTGTCTTCCTACATAGAGTGATTATAGTCACCAATAATTATTGGTCATTAATATGCCGCTTGAACTGCTCTGTTTCCTTTACTCTTATTAGAAGCTATTATCCCCTATTTCTGCTTGCATGTATGACAAGCTACGCTTTGCATAATTCTTTTCGTGTGCTCCAAGCTCTCTCTTCCCTCAATAAAATCATGGCTTTCAGAACATCTTGTGAAAATAAACGTACTAAGACAAAAGAACATTGAAAGCTTTCGAGCTCTTGAGGGTCTAAGGCAGGGCCTAAAGCACTGCGTTCTTTCCAAACGCCATCACCAATAGGGACGAATATATAGATATATAAATTATGAACAGTCTTAGAAATAAGTCTCAACGAACACTCGCTCTGACAACTGTTAAAAAATAGCAGATAAATCAAAAAAAAACGTTTGGAGTGATTCAACTCTGTCGTTGATGTCCGGACTGCCTCACAAAGTATGATGTGCCTTGTCGTCCGTTCCGACAATAAGGGCCTGATTCGTCAAGTTTGCTTCCGCGACCAGTCTTTAGTTCATCGGGGGTTGCCTCTTTGTTTTCCGGAACGACCCGCTGGAACAGCACTTTCGCCTTGGGTACCTCCAGCTGGTACTCTCCCACAGAATGACCATGGCAGCCACTGTCTCTCTAAACCACTTCAGGGTAAGTTCATCGCGATGGTACGGAGCCAACCTGCGCTATCGAATGTGGTGGGTGCAACATCTGGCGTATTCATCTGATTGAACTTGGCTTTCACCTGTTTAGGGTCCATTCTGTAAATGAGCGACACGACTATGTGTCTTTTGTCTCATTACTGACTGACTCTCGGCTCTGCATTTTTGGTCTCGGTCGAGTGCTTGTGTTTGGCAGCTAGACTGTGTTGTGGAATTTTCCGGACTGTGTCAAAAAGTGTTACCGCCTTGCTTTTTTTTGTCGGCCCGTAGTTATTTTGCATAATACAACGAACATCATTCTACAACCCGTCGAACCGACCGAGTAGACTAGTCTTTTAACGAGGAGTGGCGAAGAACAAAAACGGAAAATAACTAATGTCCAAATTCAATTAAATACATTTTATTTCTATTAGCAAGTGTCCGTTTTTGGGAACTCGAGAGTTACAAAATTGATACATGCATTGGTTCATTTTGATTTTAATTTGCGAAATAAAATTGGACAAGTCAAACAATGGAGAACGCTGCTATCCGTTTTAACTGACAGCACAGTACTTCTTAACAGTGTAATGGCTACGCGATTTGTTAATTAAGATTAAAATATATTAAAAAATAAGAGGTTCTTTACATTTATTACGATTTATAAGAGTTGTTCATCAAATTGCAAATAATACAAAATGTATGGCAAACATATGAACTAAATTAGTTTTCCAAAGGACTAGTAGTTTGTTACGCACTATTGAGGTTTTCGATTTAGTGGGGTACGAATTATCGAGATTCCACAGTATAAATTTACAAACATATACTTTTATCTAAACGTATACTTATTGCTCTATTGTTCTTTTATAGTAGAAGCTATCGATCCAACTAGAGATATAGTTGCTCTTAATGAAGACATGGTATTTGAATATGTGGATTCAGAGATAGAAAGCTGTATTCAACCATTTATGTTGCCGAATTTAAACAATGAATCCCGTTCACGGCTAAGTTCATTTAATAAAAGCGAGAATGAAGACTACAAACTAAATACAGGTATGATAATATTCAATTTATTTGAATTATTTTTAAGTAATTTAGAAATATGTGTCTATTTTCATGCATTCAGTGCCTTTCCAATCAAAATCAAATCGATTGCGTAAGTTTTGGCTGCTTTCAATATTTATTACTCTTGTAAGCTGTATGTCATATATCAGTATGTAAATTTTTGACAAGAATTAATAACAGATTTTTGTGACAAAAGTGTATGTCGATAACAAGTAAAAAATTAAATTGTTTATTATTTTTTACCAAACCTTTTTTTCTGATACATATGGAGCCCCATATAACGAAAAACCGCGTTACAAATTTTTCAGTGGCAATTTTTATTTACATTTTTAAAATGTATATTGATTTTTTATTATTATTTTTTTTTTTGCTTCATGCTTTCCGGAAGCTAATGAATATATTTATTAATCAGTCATGCACAGTTTTAAATGTATATCATTAGTTTAGTATATATATAATTTTGAATTAAGAAAATTATGATTTTTTACGATTGTTTTACTTTAAAATTCGGAGAAAAGTAAAAAAACACACAAGTAAGAAAGTTGCAGTCGGGCGTTGTCGACTGCGTAATAAGATTCATGGTCTAAATTATTATTGTTATTTTGAAAAATTTTGGTTCTTAGAAATTTAATTTTTTTTTACCGATTTATAAAAAGGTGCTTTCGCGATTCGTAGGGGCGGGGTGGCTGGAAGACGTTCAAATTGACGTTACCGAGATATCAAGGTCGCAATCTTTGGGGGAGTTTACCAGCTAGTGATTTTGTGACTCTAGCTTTAAAATTGTTCAAATATGATTCTAGCTTTCAGGTATATTGGTTTTTGCAATTATGGGGGGCGGGAGGGGACGTGGCAAAACAATTTTTTTCTTTCATGTTTGGGGGGCATTCCTCAAACTGTGGGAGATATGGGCATATCTGAAATTTTTAAGGCGGGGTGCTGAGGGGCGTTCTAGTGGGCGTGGATTTTATCAACTTGCGATTTTATGTGTTATTGGTTTTCCACGCCCCTAGTGGGCGCAGCCAAACATCCTTTACACTTTATCTGACGGAGGTATCCAGGAGTATATATCTATAATTTCAAGTCTCTAGCTTCAAAAACGGTACACAGGTGGACAGCAAGACGGACATTGCACAAACCCAATATACTCTTTTCACTTCGTGAACGAGTATAAAAATGTTATACTGTTCCGCACCCATGTTGCAAGAAAGTTAATTTTGAAATCGATGATGAGACGTCTGAGATCGAGCATGGTCGCGAGGATGCCCGCATGTAGATGTCCTGTTTTACTCAAGTTATTCTCGCTTATCTACTAGTAGCAGCTACTTAGTTCCCACAATTTATATGAAATGAGCTTATAGAACAAAGGCAAAACTGCTTTTCATTTTTTTTAAACATTACATTTATTTATTGAATCTCTTTTTCTTAAGGAACTAACAATAATCAGTCAAACCTTATTCAATTTTATTTTGCAATTTAAAATTGTCTTTATGTTAAAAGGCCCTAAATGAGAGAAATCATCGCTGGGCTGCGTGGTCGTTGGCTGTAGTTAGCTGTGGCTGCAAACTCGAATTAGACATCTTGCAAGAAAATTTGGATGCAAGGCGAATTTTGCTCGGTGTTTCGTTTTTTATTGTGATATCTCTTTGTTTACGAGATTAATCTACAGGTCTCTGAGTTCTCGTTGCGGAGGTACCATGGTACCTAAGTGATTGTTTTCAGGATCTTGGACTGTGCTAGCTGAATAATATCCATATTACTTCTTGCGTTGTCCCATAACTCGGAACCATAAGTCGGCACGGAGTTATATAGAATGACTTTACAGTTCAAGCTAAGGGGAGAGCGAGAGTTTATTAGCCGATGGACGTTGTGTACCTTAAATTTAAGATTCTTTTTTGGCTTCTATGTGCTTGCGTGAGGTGAGCCTGTCCAGTTAGACACCTAGGGTTGTTAATTCGTCGGCTTACGGATGCGTACTCTGTTGACAGATGGTTAGCTGATAATGTGTAGGTATGTCAGCAGTGTACAGGACGTACAGGATTGGATCGAGAACGCTGCCTTAAGGCACGCCAGCTTCGATTATGTGATCATGTGAGATGCTTGTATTACGTCTCACTGCAAAGACTCTTTGGTAAAGACACGGCTCTAGAAGCTTGTGCGTATTTTGAGTTAGTAGCTTTGTTATTTTGTGTATAAGCCCGCCCAGCCAGACTCGATCGAAAGCTTGTGCGACATCGAGTAACATTGCCGTACAATATTCCCGGTGCTCGACCAGCTGTGACAATTTCTGATGTAATGCTATTGACCTGCTCAATCATTCTCGAAACCCAATTTGGAGCAGTGGTTCCGTGCTGCGCATTTTGTTGTATGGGCTGATGCGCAGTAGGAGGACTTTTTCAAAAAATTTTTAAAAACAGGGTTGTAAATTAACTAACAAGTAATAAACTTGTATAACGATGGTTACGTTTTAATTTTTTCTGCCTTAGGAATTATCACTTTAATCGATTCTTTCCATTTTTACAGAAGTAGCCCAGTTTTGCGATTGCATTGCAAACCTGGCAATTGTAGAGCTATTAAATCAAAACCAGGTGATTTTGCGGGTTGCTCTTCAATGACTTTTATAGTTTCGCTTGGATGCAATTCTATGAGCACTAATGGTTCTGATAAGTTATTACGTGATGAAGAAGGTTTGGCAGGAATAATTTCAGATGTACAGCAAACGCACTTGCTCTTTCTTTGCCACTGCGGAGCCAGTGGGACTCAATTGGATCATTTAGACTTCGAAAGGCTCCCTACCGTGGATACTTTGTGCTAGTGGCAGATAGTTGCTCGATATGCTAAGGTTGAGCATTTGTTTCCACAAGTTTGAGAGCCTGAGTCACCTGTGCTTTGCAGATGCCGATATGTTGGATTGCCATTCGCGTCGCAGTCGTCGCTTTTCCAGGATCAGATGTTCGATTTTTCGGTTTGTTCTCTTGTTACGATGTTACATAAGTGTCTTGTTGAGACTTTTTCAGCTGCAACTAGTACAGACTTAAGCGTATCCGACGAACTATCTATATTGCTCTCTGTAGTCAATGTCGAAGTCAGTACAATGCTCGATCAGTTTGTTCTGTTGTGCGGCGGATGTAGAGGATAAGTTACGAGTTTCGTGGTATCTTTTTGGTGACTGTAAAATTAACTAGATCGACGGGCTAGTATGTAATCCTTTCCAAAGACACATAGTCTAGCTTGATGAGTGGCTTCAAAAGCGCTTTGTACAGTTGCTTTCCTTTTAGGTTTACAAGATGAGATCCCTAATACGCGTGCTTAGTATTATAATCAAAAACTGCAATATATTGCTCACCTAGCGAGTTGAATAATCCCTCCTCAGAGATCAAATAGTAAGGTGGGCAGTAGGCCATTTGCTTTCCACAGATATATTCGAAGCGAAGCCATTATTGGATTTTGACGATACAAGCAATTGTGTCAGTATATTTTAGTTTCGCATGAACTCTTTCATTGTGGTTCACATAAACATCATAAAGTCATTCATGCTTTGCTGTAGCGATAGCATCATTGCTTCAATACAAATTAGATGTTGCTGCTCGTGCTGGCGTGTATTTGGCACTGTTTAAACTGCTTTCGTGTTATGAGATTCTTTTCACTATAACGGGAGTTTTCATTCCCGATCTCAAAGCGCATGAGAAGGAATGTTGTTTACGGGAGCTACAGATGGCAAAGTATCACCACAGTTGATACATTTTTTCCCGATCATCTTCCTCGTTTTTCGGGCAAGATCGGTCTCAGTAAGCTTTAGAGTGGCCACTGCATTTAGCATTTACGGTTCTTCCACTGTAATCCTTCGGTGCAATAAAACTATAGCTTATAGATGGGTTAAACTTTATTTCAGTTTCAAGATTTTGTCTTTGGTTCAAGCTCAACTTAGAAAAGTAGTTGCGGCTCCTTGCTTTTGTTTGAGATATTAGTGACCTGCTGTTGCTGTTGGTTCTATTGCCTTTGGCAATGCTTGTAAAGTATTTAGTCACGACACGATGGTCGGTCTGTGTTTGACGTTGTTTCATGTATATTTCCTTTTTTTCAAGGAATTACGTAGAATATTTTATCTTCCATTAGTGCAACCATTTTGTTTACTAATATCCTTGGCCTTGCTCGCGAATGTATATTGGTAGAAGCTTGGGGTTTTTGGAACTTCATCCATATTGACTCGGGTTGGAGAGTTACAGCATTTCCTAGAAGTGTATATTTATTTGTGTTGGGTGTCTCAGTTATTCTTGTAACATCATTGCTACGCTTAATTTTTGTTTTATTACCATTATTATTTTTTATTATTATTTTTTTTTGTGGGCTTAGCTTGCGTTTGTGTTGGATGTAGCGATCCATCCATGCTGGTCTGCACAGCCAAGCCCGTGTTTTGGTTTTGTTTTGAATCTTCAATTTGTATCTTGTTGTTATTGCCGGTATTGGCACTGGAGCTTGCACTTTATGTAGTAATAGTATTTTACGCTTGTGCTGTAGAACTTGACGAAGACTGTTGCAGTTGTTGCTGTTTTTGTTGTGATTACAGTAGTCAGGGAGGTTGTACTTCTTGTTGGTGTGGCTTGTTGTAAAATTATTGTAGTCAGCGTTTTTAGAGAGCTACACTGCGAGCTCCATTACATAGGAGTTATAGTAAGCAGAATGAGAGAGCATAAACATGGTCTTTGGCTATGTGGTCACAAGAGTTCAATTGTTCTGCACTGTTGTTCTTTGCACTTCGTATCCACGGATTGAACAGTATAGGCTAGAGATTCCAAAGCTATAAGGAAATAAGAAATATTATTATTATGATTTTTCAGAGGAAAAATCAGCCTGCGAACTCATTCCGTAAAGTCACTGCAATTCGTAAAAAAATTTATAATAAAAATTATGAACATCGTCTATGTGAAATCAAAGCACCATGAGTGCTTACGTCTGGCGTCTGAAAGACACTATACTGAAACGATTTTTATACTCGTTCACGAAATGAAACTAGTATATTAGGTTTGGACAATGCCCGTCATGCTGTCCGTCTGTCCGTCCGGATGAACGAAACTTTTTTCGGCGCTATTGAAGATAGAGACTTGAAACTTTGATATCCAAAGTTTGTAGTTATCCTCTTCAGACAATTTTAAAGATAGAGCCACCAAATTTGGTATATAAATAACTGGTGACCTCCTCCACAGATTGCACGCTAGATATCCCGGCCACGCCCACTAAAACGCCCCCCAGCGCCCCGCCCTAGAAAATTGGATATGCCTATATCTCCCAAAGTTTTTGACATAGGCTCACCAAATTTGGAATATATTTTACTGGAATGCATCCCCAAACATCACAGAAAAAATTGTTGGCCACGTCCCTTCCCGCCGATATATTGATAGCTCCAATTGTAACACGTGTATATTTCCCACAATTTTTAAGATAGAGTCCTTAAGACGCCCCCAGCGCACTCGCCCTAAAAAACCTAATAAGTTAGAGTCACCAAATTTGGGATATACATATATATTACTGGGTAGCTCCCCCAGACGTTATAAAACTTTCCGAAAATTTTCCGGCCACGACAACTCCCTCCCCCATAAACCGCGCAAACCGCGAAAATCTATATGTCGCACAGGTTTAAAGCTAGGGTCACTAAATTTGGAAGGAAAATAACTGGTCACCTCCTTTAAAAATCGTTAAAAAGTTTCTCGGCCACGACCCCTTCCGTCCCCGGAAACCGCGAAATTTATATCTCGTACAATTTCAGAGTTACCAAATTTGGTATGTATATAGCTACTGACCTCTCCCAAAGATTGCAATATTGATATTCCGGTCAACAATTTTCATAAATTGAAGTAAATACCAGATTTCTCCTAGTTAGTTCAATTTTAATACCACCATATTTTTTTATTCGGTTAAATAGCCAACAAAAATATATAAATTATACAATTTTAACTTTTAAAATATTTAATTAACAGGCAAAGTATATTTACGACATCCTGATTCATATTTACCGACGATACATACTCCAAGTGACACGGAGGCGGAAAGCTCTAATAACGAAACACCCATGTTGAAAAAAGAGTTATCAAGTAGAAGAGCAATTAGCGGTAATTCACATAAATAATTGGTATGCATTGACAATTATTTAATATATTTTATTACAGGAAACTCTGAAGAAATATATCTGTTTCCATATGCGGCTGGTAAAACTGGTTCAGATAGCAATATATCTGTTCAACTTTGTGAAATTGAAGATTCGGAATTAGAAGACTTTCTTCCGCAGCAAGGAAAATATTGTAGTGAATGACATATTAATTGTATAAAATCATAGATTTTAACTTTGGCCATGACTCTGTTTCTTTTTCTACTGATTTTATATAAAATAAAACTATACAAGTATAATTATATTTTTAATAAGAATATTGTATTTTATATTTTACTCTTCTGTTGAATAATTCAAAAAGTCTTTATTATGGATAATTAATATTTTAAAATGAAACCGGTAAGAACTTTGCAGTTGGGTGTAAATGTTCACTGTATAATTAGAATGAAACCATGACTACCCTAGCTTTAGTTCTACACATAAAAAATAAGACTTAGAAAAAAATTTGCACTTGTACCGGGCTTGAACCTAGAACGCATCGCAAACCAAACTTCGTGTTAGCAAATGATTTGAAAAGCAAGATATAGTTGCAACACATAGCCATACGATTTGTTTAATAAGGCGGATTGATTTGCCTTTGCATTGCATTTGAAACTTCATTGAACAGAAAAATGCTCAAACCTCAAATAAATAAATCAAATAATAACGATAATCGTACGTGGGCAGCTTGACCGATTTAAGAGAGTTCATTTAAAAACTAAGAACGAGCTTGTCAGGTTACCGCACAGCTAGCTGTAGCTGAGGGTAGATAACATACACAGGCATACAAACATAGTGGATAGTGCAATCAAGGCAAACAATAATAATACGTTAAACTGCACCTCTAGCTATTATATATATTTTAATAATAAAACGTCTGCTTCCGTTGGAAGCCTGTCTTTCAATATGTAAAAGTGGTGCTTGGCAGTTTTAACCACAACGAATCTGCCCAATGCTGCTGCACAAATCAAGCCTTTTTGAGTTAAGCGCAGATGGAAGTTGTTGTTTAGGCAATACCTGCAATTTATAACGGCAACTCGGCTACTCTAGCTCGTGAGTTTATTTTGGTTTATGCTTTAAAATGAAACAGATTTGCCGGTCTTTTATTTCGTGCGCATATAAGTTAAAAAGTAACTCCCGCGCTTATTTATTAAATAAGCGCAAAATAAATAATTTATTTTATTGTTGTGCCATAAGGCCAACGATTGATGAGCTTAAATATATCTCAACGTAATCTTTAGAAGAAACCCTGCAATTGGATTACTTCTGGATTACTTCCATGATATCCGCCATCGATGACGACATTTGAAAGACTTACGCTGGCGTTTGTGAAATAGGGTGCCAATTTCAAAGATAGAGCCTTAAGTTAGAAGTTACCAACATAATCAAAAATGTAAGTTCAAGTCAGTGATTTCAAATACAAATTAGTTGCAAATGACAACAGTCAACTTATTCCTCTGTCTCCCCTTCTAATATATCTTATCCTTATAACCTTGTTTCTTCTAATTCTATCTTTGCGCCTATCATTTCTCATACCTCT